>CABHPQ010172450.1:0-18701 GCA_902168405.1 Peromyscus aztecus
TATTTGTTGGTGTGGGATTATCTATTGCCTGAGTTTTCATGGGTGTGTTTAGCTTCTTTAGGTTGGATTTTTTTCTTCTAGTGCTTTCTGTAGGGCTGAATTTGTGGATAGGTATTGTTTAAATCTAGTTTAATCATGGAATATTTTGTTTACTCTATCTACGGTGATTGAGAATTTTGCTGGGTATAATAGTCTGAGTTGGCATCCATGGTCTCTTAGTGTCTGCATAACATTTGTCCAGGACCTTCTAGCTTTCATAGTCTCAATTAAGAAGTCTGGTGTTATTCTGATGGGTCTGTCTTTATATGTTACTTGTTCTTTTTCCTTTGTGGCTCTTAATATTTTTTTTTGTTCCGTATGTTTAGTGTTTTGATTAATATGTGGCAAGAGGACTTTTTTTTTTTTTGGATCCAGCCTATTCGGTGTTCTGTAAGCTTCTTGTATCTTCGTAGGTATTTTTTTCTTTAGGTTAGGAAAGTTTTCTTCTATGATTTTGTTGAATATATTTTCTGTGCCTTTGAGTTGGTATTCTTCTCCTTCTTCTATCCCTATTATTCTTAGATTTGGTCTTTTCATGGTGTCCCAAATTTCTTGAACGTTTTGTGTTACGACTTTTTTGTCTTTAGTGTTTTCTTTGACTGACAAATCTATTTTCTCTATTGTTTCAATTTTCAAATCTTGAACTGTTTCCTTCATCTGTTTAATTACTTTTACTTGGCTTTCTTTGGTTTCTTCCAATTTTTTGTTTGTTTGGTTTTTTTTTCCATTTCTTTAAGGGATTTTTTTATTTCTTCTTTAAGGGAGTTTTTCATTTCCTCTTTAAGGGCCTCTATCATCTTTTTAAAGTCATTTTTAGAATTGATTTCTTCTGCTTCTTCTGCCTTGGTATGTTCAGGTCTTGCAGGTGTAGAATCGCTAGGTTCTGATGTTGTTATATAGGTCTTTATGTTGTTGCCTGTATTTTTGCACTGGTGTCTACTCATCTCTTCCTCTGCTCAGTGTAGGTAGTGTCTGTGTCTGAAGGTGCCTCTCTTATTCTAATTGATAGTCTTGGTCCACTAGGAGTTCTTGGTCAAATCGGTGTTGTTGGGCTCTCTTTCTCCGGGAGCAGCTTAGTCCAATTAGTGTTAAAGTGGGTTCTGTCTCAGGGAGCAGTTGTTCCCAATTGGTGCAGGATGTGCTTATGGCTCCAGTGGTTGTTGGGTTCGTAGGGGTTGGTTTTTTTTGGGGGGAGGGTAGGGGAACAGGGAAAGGTAGCTGTCTGGTCCCTGGGACTCTGATGGGTGGGGCCTAAGGGCTAGAGACTTGATCTGCCGGTGCGGAGATGGTGGCTTACCTGTTCCCAGTGTAGGTAGGCTTATGATTCTGGTGATCTGGTTCGGTGGCTGGGCAGCGCCTTCTTTTGTGTTCTCAGGTCACATTTTGCTCATTCATCAACTCCTCAGCTGATCTTGTTTCCTCAGACTGTAGGGTTCTGAAACCTCTCCTGAATCGTTGCTCAACCTTATAAACTTTACATCTCTTTTGTGAGTTTCTTTTCTGAATTTGGTAACAAGGAAAACTTTAACTATAACTGTCTAGTCTTCAACCTCATTCTCTGAGTAAGCAGGAAGTGCAGAGCAAACAACTTCCCAAACTATAAAATAACAGGGACGTCTAGTTGCCTGGACAGTCACCCAAGAGTCCTCTGCAATGTTGAGGCATCTAGCCTACAGGCCTAGAATATCTGATAGACTTTTCTGTGAAACAGGAATTTGAAGGACTAGCTTTTTTTTTTTGGTTTTCCGAGACAGGATTTCTCTGTGTAGTTTTGGTGCCTGTCCTGGAACTCACTCTGTAGACCAGGCTGGCCTCGAACTCACAGAGATCCGCCTGCCTCTGCCTCCCGAGTGCTGGGATTAAAGACAAAAACAAAACCCTGCCCCAACCCTAACTTTGAGGAGTTCTCTTTTTTGGCAGGTTATGTCTGATCAAATGAAAGGCATTTGTTAGTCTTATAAGTTAGTTTAGATTGAATGGCCGCACTGTTTGATGAACTATGGCCTCTCCTAATCAAGGGGTCTCTCTTGTTCAAATCTAATCTTTACCATTCTTGATGGTATCCATAGCATTTCTTCTCCTGTGGAAACAAAAGCAAAACCTCTTCTACAACCTAACACATATCCTGGTTTCCATTCTGAGGTCAACACATTTTTTTTTTCCAAGACAGGGTTTCTCTGTGTAGCTTTGTGCCTTTCCTGGATCTCGCTCTGTAGACCAGGCTGGCCTTGAACTCACAAAGATCCGCCTGCCTCTGTCTCCCAAGTGCTGGGATTAAAGGTGTGTGCCACCACTGCCCGGCAACACATCTTTAAAGTATATAGGCTGATTTAATTCAGCAGTGTTTTCTACTATTCAATGTCTCTCCACAGCTGTTGTTCCTTTCTCATTAGCATTTTGAAATTTAAAGTTAATAAAGCATTGTGTAATCTATCTCTGGGGTCCTTTATTACCCATTTCTGTTTATTAAGCATAACTTTTAAAGTGCAATTAGATCCTTCTATAATGATTTGTCCTATAGGAATGTGTGGTATACCTGTAATATATACTTTATGTTGTACTATGCAAAACCTGCTTCATCTTACTAGGGACATATGCTGGAGCATTGTCAGTCTTAATTTGTAAGGGTATTCCAGTAGTGGACATAACTTCTGATAAATGTGTGATTACAGAATCAGCCTTTTCAGAACTCAAAACAGTTGCCCGTTGAAATCCTGAATATGTATCGGTGGTATGGCATACATACTTTAATTTTTTTCAAACTCCACAAAATTAAACACATCCATTTGCCAAATTTCATTTCCTTGAGTACCTTTTGGGTTACTTCCTGCAGGTAGCAGAATTTGGTTATACAAAGAACAAGTAGGACATTTCCTTATAATTTCCTTGGCTTCTTGAAAAGTGATAGAAAAATACTTCTTTAAACCTTTGTTATTAGCATGGTGTTTCTAATGAAACTCTGAGGCTTTTGGCACCTTTACTATTAACAGCGGATTAATTTCATCATTACCTTTTGTTAGAGAGCCTGATAGACCCATATGGGATCTGATGTATGTTATATACAAGGGATGATTTCTATTTCTGATTATTTCTTGTAATTGAATAAATAACAAAGTTAATTCTGAATCATCTGGAATAAGATTAGCAGTTTTAATATGTAAAACAACTCTTTTTGCATATTGAGAGTCAATAATCATATTAAGAGGTTCTAGAAAAATCTAGAATACCATGAGAAAAGCATATAATTTTGACTTTTGAATGGAATCATAAGGTCTTGAACCACTTTACTTATTTTTCCTGATTTTTAACCTGCCTTTCCTGATTTATTTGCATCAGTATAGAACATAGGGGCTCCAGAAATTGGTGCTCCTCATGCAATGTGAGGAAGATCCAATTAGTTCTTTTTATAAACTGAAGTCTCTTGCTTTTGGGATATTTGTTGCTAATCTCTCCCAAGGAATTACTGCAAGATCTTTACCAATGTTCATTTTCTGCCCATAATAAGGCAATTTCAGAATCAGAAATCACAATTTCAGCTGGGTCTATTTCTGTAAATTGATGAAGTCTCAATTTTCCTTTTAAAATCAATTCAGAAATCTTTTCTACATAGGTCTTTAATTTTTTACTCTGTTTGTATAGTAAAAATGTCCTTTCTAAGATATTATCTTCTCTCTGCATAAGAATTCTTGTAGGAGAATGCATAGAAAGTAGTGTGACCAAGATACAATCAAGCTCTGGATCCAAACAATTCACATGTGCATCCTGTAAATCTTATTTCTACCAAGGCCAATTCTCTTTCAGCCTTAGCTGAAAATTCTTTTGGAATATTTAAATCTTTATATCCTCATAAGGTTTGAAATAAATTACTTAGTTCTTGAGTTGTTAATCCAATTGTGGGCCATAGCCAGTTAATATCTCCCAGAAACTTTGGAAAATCATTAAGAGTTTGTAATTGATTGATCCTGATTTATACTTTCTGTGGTTGAATTTTTTTGTAAACCTATCTTATATCCTAGGTAATTAATAGAATTTCCTTTTTGTATATTTTTAGGAGCAATTTGTAACCCCCAACCAGGCAAAAATTTCTTTACATTTTTTGTACATTTCTTCTAAGGTATCTGTGTCTGAATCAGCTAGTAAGATATTATCCATATAATGGTAAATTATAGACTGAGGAAACTTTATGAATTATTTCCAATGGCTGTTGTACAAAATATTGACACAGGGTGGGGTTGTTTAACATCCCTTATGGAAGAATTTTCCACTGATACCTTTTAACAGGTTGGGAATTATTATAAGCAGGCACTGAGAAGGCAAATTTTTCTCTATCCTGTTCTTGTAAAGGTATAGTAAAAAACATTCTTTTAAATCAATCACTATAATAGAGCAACCTTTTGATAATAAAGAAAGCAAGGGAACTCCAGGCTATAAAGAGCCCATTGGATGAATCATTTTTTTATGGCTCTTAGTTACCATTCTTCATTTTTCAGATTTCTTTTTTTTTTTTTTTTTTGAGACAGGGTTTCTCTGTGTAGCTTTGCGCCTTTCCTGGAACTCACTCTGTAGCCCAGGCTGGCCTCTAACTCACAGAGATCCGCCTGGCTCTGCCTCCCAAGTGCTAGGATTAAAGGCGTGCACCGCCATTGCCCGGCCAGATTTCTTTTTAATGACAGATATAGGAGAATTCCAAGGACTGGTCAATTTTTCAATATGTTGAGTATTTAGCTGTTTCTGTACCAGCTGTTCTAGTGCCTGTAATATTTTGATGTCAGAGGCCATTGTTCCACTCAGACAGGTTTGTCAGTTAACCATTTTAAAGGTAGGGTTATTGGTGTCTTTGAAAGATCAAGAGCTGTTGTGTCTTGCTTATGTAGAATCTGAATGGTCAGTGATCGTTCTTGGTAATACCTTTTATTATTTCTCTCATAAGCACTCTTTATTTTATGGTTTGTTTCTGAAACTCGAGCAAACAAATGTAATAAAAATGTTAAAAAAAAAAGAAAAGAAAAAAGAAATTTCATGAGTTAATAAGGACAAGCGGTGTCAGGTGACTGATGGAGACAGGTCATTTTCCTTCTTACTCCTCTCCTTGTTGGGCGCCCAGGATGGGAAGAAGATTCTCCACGCTGACAGAAACCCCCAATTTCTCTCTCCATGCAGAAAGGCACTCTGTTTGAAGCCGATTTCTTCCTCCTGGATGGGATCAAGGCCAACGGCATCTTCTTCAGCCAGCAGTACCTGGCTGCCCCTCTAGTCATGCTGAAGCTGCAGCCTGATGGGCAACTCTTGCCCCTAGCCATCCAGGTGAGAGGACCTGGGGTCGGACCCTCGGGCGGCCTCCTCAGATGAACCTGTTGTCCAAGTTCTGTCTCACTTCTCTGCGGTGCCCTTGCCCACAGCACCCAGGAGGCACAAGAGGAGGAGACGAGGAGGCTTTGACTTTAAGGGGGTGTGTGGCCTTGCTGGGGAGACAGACTAGTCAGCCTGTGTAAGCTCCGATGCCAAGGGTAGAACCCGTCCAGGAGGACCCTGGGAGGAGTGTCAGGAGGAGGGGTGGCCTCTCTCCCCAGAGCAGGGTGCACTCGGCAGAGAGGCTGAGGTAGAGAAGGCGGGAGATGTCTGTGGACTGCGCCGAGATGAGAAGGGCTGGCTAAGCTGAGCTCAGGAGGAGGAATGTGGGCCTCTGGGAAAGGGACTTCTCTACATTTTCAGTGTTGGAATGGATGGATAGAAGGGAGTTACCAGTGCTGGGATTAGGGTCTCAAGTTAAGGCTTCAGGGGGTAGTGGGCTGCCAGGTGAGTAGAAGCCATAGGGATGGAGAGGGAGCAGAGCCGAGGGAGACAGGAAAGTAGGAGTCAGTCAGGTTTCCCCAGAAACGGGACAGTAAGGCAGGAAAGACACCCAGATAGGCTTTGGTCCTGCCAATCCTGAGGTACTGAGGACACATACAAATCCTCTAGCTAGCAGCTGAAATCCGGAGACTTGGATCTTTGCGGGTAGGTGGTGTTGAAAGACGAGGGAGGGGTCAAGATTTCCGTACAAGTGTGGGATGGAGGAGACGGGAGTCACCGAGCCCCTAACGTGCGGCTCCTCACCCAGCACTCTTGTTCTGCTCCAGCTTGAACTGCCCCAAACTGGGTCCACCCCACCACCAATTTTCACACCCGAGGATCCTCCAGTGGACTGGCTCCTGGCCAAATGCTGGGTCCGTAGCTGTGACTTTCAGCTGCATGAGCTACAGTCTCACCTCCTGAGGGGACATTTGGTGGCGGAAGTCTTTTCTGTGGCCACCATGAGGTCCCTGCCTTCGGTGCATCCTGTTTTTAAGGTAACACCTTATCCATTTTTTGTTCTGCCTATCTCTCTGCCCATGACACATTCTTGCCCTGAAACATCCCTCTGTGACATCTCAGGGTTCAGGGAGATGAGAGAGCAAGGGAGTGTGAGGTGGTCTCCCCTACGTTTCAAGGATATTAATTTCCAAGGGGGTGATAAAGGTAATTCCCGAGGAAAGGGTGTAAAGATTGTATTCTTTTTATGTATACATACACATAGATACACACACAGTACAATAACTGATGCAAATGACTTGGAGATTCCATCCAATCAGAGGAGACCATGCATATAACACTACACTGGATGTCTCTACACAGGACTAGTCCAGGTGACATTGATAACATCTGACCTTTGGGGATTTTTATCTCCGGTAAAAAGACAACAGTGATTGTATTCAACACACGGGCTATGATGAAACAGTGTAGAGTCAAAGCAGGACCATGGGAGGGTGAGTTGCTTTCGGGTGATCAAGAAAGACTGTTAAAAGAGACAGCACAGAGAAGGGAAGCAGTGTCAGAAAGCAGCAGGTGGATGCTGTGGCACCGGTCAGGTAGTGCAAATCAGCACATCGCCAGTGTTGAGGACCATGGAAACTCCTGGCCGTGTCCCCCTGGAGACTGCAGCCTACAGCCATGTCTCCCTGGAGACTGCAGCCTCACAGCCATTCTCTCCCTGGAGACTGCAGCCTCACAGCCATTCTCTCCCTGGAGACTGCAGCCTCCAGCCATGTCTCCTTCCTTGTCAAACCTGTTTCCTGAAGGACCTTACTCTTCTGACTTTCTCAACCCACCCCTTCTGCTTCTAGTTCCTCACCTGCTCTACACCTTGGAAATTAATGTCCGGGCCAGGAATGATCTATCTGATCTCAGCGAGAGGTTTTTTTTGACAAGGTATGGGGACAGAAATGGGTTCTAGGTTCACTCTGTCCTCTGGCTTCAGGGCAGCTTGATTGGACTGAATCAGCCTGTCCTTGGTCCTTTAGGCAATGAGCACAGGTGGAGGGGGCCACCTGGATCTTCTCAAGCAAGCTGGAGCCTTCCTGACCTACACCTCATTGTGCCCTCCTGATGACTTGGCTGAGCGGGCGCTCCTGGATGTCCAGTCTAGCTTCTATGCTAAAGATGCCCTGCGACTCTGGGACATCATAAATCGGTAAGGCCGACGGGACTGCAGGATGGGTATGAGTACTGGTTCAGGTAGAGAAGACCAGGAGAATAGGAGGTCTGTGCCTCGGCTGGGGGTGGACACTCTGACCTGGCCATCTGACCAGGGAGTGGAGGGCTTCAGTGTAGGTGCCCTGCCTTTTGTTGGCAGGTATGTGGTGGGAATGTTTGATCTCCACTACAAGACTGACGAGGCTGTGAGAGCTGACTATGAACTGCAGAGCTGGTGTCGAGAGATCACTGAAATTGGGCTGCAAGGTGCCCAGGACAGAGGTAATAGGGGCCCCTTGCATGAGAACTAAGACACAAGTTCTGAGACCTCTCCAGAACCCTCTCTACTTCTATGGAATCTTCCAGAAGCATTTCAATCCTTAGGAAAACCCTCAAAGGCTTTTCTAGGTGCAGCAGGAAAAGCACTCATAAAAGTTCAACATTAACCTCACCTTGAAAGAAAGCTGACCTCCTTCAGAAGCCATCAACTGTCCATAGTTATGGGGTGAAGACTCATGAATTCCTTCCTACTTTACTCTATAAGGCTGACTTGTGTAGGCAACCAGCCATTGTTGAGTTCATGAGTACATCAATCAGTCCTGTCATGCCCAGAAGACACTGTTTTACTCAATCTTTACACCGTTTTTACTCTGTCTTCTCTTACCCTGGCTCTTACATACCAGTCTATCTGCTCACTCTTTCACAATGATCTCCGAGCCTTGGGGTAGGGCTGTGATATAGATGCCAGGGCTCCTCTCTTCCCTCACCACACCCACCCTCATGCCAGCTTGCACAAGCTCCCGGCATCCCTTCTCACCTCTCCTTCTCTCTAGGTCTCACTTCTAGTGGTTGTGGTAACGTCACATGCTAACTGTTCACACCTCTTGTAGGGTTTCCCACCTCTCTGCAGTCTAGGGCTCAGGCTTGCCACTTCATCACCATGTGCATCTTCACCTGCCCCGCTCAGCACTCCTCTGTCCATCTAGGCCGGGTACATCCCAGAGGGAGGCAGCGGGAGTTTGGATCCTGTAGTGAGGGAGCATGTGGGCCAAGGGCCTTCCTGTTTAGCCAGCCTTGACCCTAGATCACTGTCTCTCCAGCTGGATTGGTTCCACTGGGTCCTTAATGCACCCTGTACCATGAGGCTGCCTCCACCCACCACCAAGGATGCGACAATGGAAAAGTTGATGGCCACATTGCCCAACCCTCATCAGTCTACTCTCCAGATAAATGTCATTTGGCTTCTGGGCAAACGCCAGGCTGTTATGGTGAGAGTTAGTTTTTCAGGGTCCCGAGGAAGGATTCAGAGAGGAAGCTATGTGCCCCAGACTGGTTGGGGTCATGGGCTCTGAGTTGCTTTCCCTCCTGTATCCAGGTACCCCTGGGCCAGCATTCAGAGGAATACTTTGCAAACCCTAAGGCCAAAGCTGTGCTGGAGAAATTCAGAGAGGAGCTGGTTGCCCTGGAAAAGGAAATTGAGATTCGTAATAATAGCCTGGACATACCCTATGAGTACCTGTGGCCCAGCCTGGTGGAAAACAGCGTGGCCGTATGAGCATCTCCACCTTTTTGTTGTTTCAGTCGCCCCTATCCAAGCACAGCCCCGCGCTTGAGTGGTTGCCATCCTGCCCCCCCCCCAACCCCATCCTCTGCCCATGCGGGACCCTCCTCCTAGAGCCAGCTTTTCATTGTCTGCTGCAGGGAACGCATCTGCTTTGGATGCATTACTCAGGGGTGCCGCTCTTCATCTATCCTTTCTTCTCTTCCTTCCCCATAAGGTAAATAACAGCCATGCTCAGGAAAAGCAGACCAGGAACACAAGAGGGTGATACTATACATCGTTGTACACCTTTTATGAATCCAATAGACTTCAAGCCTAAGTGGAGTCTAATAACAACAGAAAAGATAAGGTTTGGACTAGTGATAGAAAAGAGCATGGATTGAATTATTTCAAATAAAATGTTGGCAAAGATTACAGAGCGTCCAGGTTGTTCTCTCTTTCTACCTGGGAGGATTTGGAAAAAAGTATAGTCATAGCAATTGCCAAGTTATTTGAATACTCAAAATTTTCATTTCACAAATCACTTTGAAAATGTAAATGGAGGAAAACTGGTCAAACTTTTAAAATTGCTTCGGGCTGGAGATATTTGGTCTCGAGGATGAAGAGACATGTCTATAAGCTATTTCCCATTTGCCGGTTGGGGAGCGCCAAGTTAACAAGTCTAGAAAACCTCAGAATCTCTCAGTACAGCACAACTTAATAACATCTAACTTGGGCATCAGGATGACATTTTGGGATTTTCTTTCTTCCTATGGCAACCTGTGTGTATTTTAAAACAAACTAACAGTACACACAAGGCTAAAGTGTTCCTGTAAGGAAAACAAAACTGCTTGACCCAGTTCATAATTCCGTGGAAGACACATATTTGAAACTTGGTCTGATCTGTGTGTGTGCCTGTGTGTTACTCGGGATGGAACCCAGAGCTCCCTCCACCTTCTTCAGCCCTTGGTCCAATTCTTGAAGGAACAATAGGGAAGACTTGAGGGGTGGGGGTAGAGTGTAATGTTAGAATCTGTGAAAATCTTCCAAGTCAGGAGAACATACTGTAGTTTCCACAGTGGAACTAGTCTGGCAAGTGTTGCAGGAGGGCTGGGGTGGTGCTAGGAGAAACCGTGGGAAGGGGAGTGAGGACCGTAAGGCCAGGAAAGTGAATGGTCTTTATGAAGCAGCCACCGGAGGATCTTAAGTAACGGCAAAACAGGGTCCCGAATGTGCCAAAATGCTAGCTTCTCATTGGGGGCCCGCCCTCCTCAGAGGCCACACCCCCACTAGTCCTTGCTCCTCAGAAACCACGCCCTTTTCCTTGGAGGCCTCTATCGCCCTGGAGCTCATGCCCTTCACCTGGGAGGCTATGCCCTGCTGCTTAGGGGCCACACCCTTCCCCTTGGGGCCACTACATCTTTGGTTCCTTGCTCAATGTTTTTACATTCTTACAGGTTTTCTCCTCAGTCTCTGATAGAGAACAGCTCAAGTCTCCTTGCTGTCTGGTAATGAACTTTGTAGACCCTCAGGTTTATGACAAAAGACCTGGCCTTCATGGGGGCTGACACCGGAAGTCAGGCCCCTGAAGGTCCAGTGGTTGCTGAGTGGAAACCGAGGTCATGAGTCATGAGCTGCATTGCATACACGTATGTAAACATGCATGCTGCAGCAGTGAAGCCCCGCCTGTTGACTCTGTAATTCAGATGCCGCCGCTCTGTGCTGGCAGGCAGAAAGAGCTCAGCGTATTAGTTATCCTGAAATTTTTATATTGGAAAGAGCCTTTCTTCCTTTATTTTTACTGGGAAGAGGCTTCTTTCTTTCCTTTATTTTTCTTTTACTGGGTCTTTTAATCTTTAAGCCTAGTTTTCAATATTTTTTCCCTTTTTTAACCTGGAAAATCCTTTCCTCTTGATTAAAAATTTCTCCCTTTTCTATTGGGAAATTTCCTTTCATTTCCTTTCCTTCCCTCTTCTCTGTTGTTCCCTTTTTTATTTTCTTTCTTTCCCTTTTCTCTATTGAGAAAGGTCTTTTTTCTTGATTTATTTCCTGTCTCAGGAGCCATCCTATTTCTATCTTTAAAAATTGTGCAGTAACTGCTTTTTCTTTTGACAAGCATTTTAGCAACTGTACATTTTGTTGCTCCTGAGATGGGAAGTTTAAATGCCCCATGACCCTGCCAATCCTGGAGTCTTCTTACCCTGAGAGTGCTTCCCTCCAGTTCTTAAGATGGCCGGCTTCCTCTGTCCTTCAGTGGATTCTTTGTCCTTCTTCAAGCCACGCGTTGGGTGCCATTTGTCACTGCCACATTGGGCGCCAAATGTTGCCGATTGTCGAGACACAGGTGTGTGGGTTCACGTGGATCTGTGGAAAGAAGACTTAGAGGCATTTTAAGAATGAATCTAACCTTTCATGGCTGCAGGGGGCTCTAGCCTCTAGTGACTGAAGCCTTTCCCTTTGCCCAGGGCATTTTTATTTTCTCTCTATTTACAGTTTAGCCAGTTAATTTCCATATGCTCAAAACAACCTGAGTTTCCAAAGACACAGTGCCAAGTGCAAACTCCTCGATTTCTCAGGTACCATGGTTTTCCGGGTTTCTGAACCAAGTTTTGCATAGGCCTTGGATCCTTGGGAGACTCTCAGACAAGATTCACATAGGGCGATAAGAGAAACAAAAGTTATTGGTTAAACAAAGAATGGATTAGGGCTAGGTGCTACGCTCTGGAGCTGGGCCAGGAGTAGCTCAGCAGGAACGCAGCCACAGTGGGTGGGTCTTCCCACCTCATTACACCCAGTCACAGGCATACTCAGAAGCCCTCTCCCAGGTAACTCTGGATCTCATCAAGTTGACTGAAATTAATCTTCACAGTCAGGCTTCTCAAATTTCCCTCTAATAGGGAAGAGTAAACAGCTAAAAAGAATCAGTCTTTGAGCAGGAAATAACTTTCCTTGAAGATATCTGGGAATAGCTGTCCTACATTCCAATGTTGGTTTAGCCTAAAGCATATGACAACATTCCTACTTCCTGTGAGGAGCAGAGAGATTGATGGCGGTTTGGTCAAGTCAATCATGATTCACAACAGCTGAGATGTGGAGTCAGCCTAACTACTGAGGCTTGAGAAGAACGGTATCTTCTCATTGAGGAAATGGGTGGTACTGGGGAACAAGGCATTAGCGAAATAAGCTCGACTCCCTAAGATAAACACCACACCTTCCTTCTCACATTCAGTGCTAAAAAAAGTGTTGACCAGAATCTAGATTAATGACTCCAGGAGGCTGGGGAGGGTGATGGGTGGAGGAACAGAAGGAGGCTGAATAGCAAGTACTAGAACAGAGTGAAGATAGAAAGAATAAATGGTAGTTCTCCCTAACACAATGGAATGACTAATTCACAATGGTTTATTATATAGTTTACACATAATTAGAAGAGAAGAACTAGTGTAATCAGGAGGTAACAATGAACTTAAGGAGATGTGAATGTTAACTCTCTCGCTTTGATCATTACACATCGAATACATATAATGAATTATTGGGGTAAACCACTTTAGCATATACAACTGAAACAATAAGTGGTTAAACATAAAATATTTTGCTCCGATTGTCTAGTGAGCACAACAGTTCTTACATGATTTATAAGACAAAGAACCGGAGTGTTGAGGTATGGGTCAGGCTTTGTCCCACCAAACAAGTTTTATCTCAGCCGTAGTGGGGAGAGTGGTTCTTTGCAGCCAGCCAGCCCTTTCCTGAATGCAGAACGGGTGGGAGATACTTCTTTAACTAACACGTTCTCCAGGATCACAGGGGAAGTTCAACATTGTCATATAGCCCCCATTTTAAGACAAATGAATACCATTTGTCATCAGACACAGGCAATAGTAAACCTCCTGAATAGGGCAAGGAGGGGACCGGGCAATTATCTCCTAAGGCAGGCATTCCTGGAGAATCAGTTGAGCTGTCTATCGCCAGAATGATATTTGTTGGAAGATCCTGGAAATCAGGTTCCTGAGAGGAAGGCCTGGGAAGATAGAGAATAACTGGTAAAGACCATGTCACGGAGTAACACCAGGACTTGGAAGGCCGGCGGCGGCAACTCAGTGGATCTGAGGACATGGGGACTGAGGCATTCCAGACGGTGGCGAATAGCGATGGCAATCTGACGGATTTCTCGGTTGGGGATCTGAATTTTATTACTTAACAGGTCTAAGATTTATTTACTTTGTGTGTATGAGTGTTTTACCTGCATCTATGTATGTGCAACACGTGCAGGGTCTGGTAGCCAGGGGCTCAGAAGAGAAGGCTGGATCCCCAGGGGTTATAGGTGGGTGGGAGCTACCATGTGGGTGTTGGGAACCCACCCTGGGTCCTCTCAAAAGCAGCAGGTGCTCTTAACCGCTGAGCCATCATCCAGCCCCCATGAATTTTGTTGTTATCACGATGGCACAGATATTAGAAATGGTTCAATGGCAGCTTCTTTTTATGACTGTAAGTGCCCCAGGAGACGCAAGGATCATGATGGCCGGGTGGTGGTAGCAGATCTCTGTGAGTTCAAGGCCAGCCTGGTCTACAGAGATACAGAGAGTGTCCCAGAACAGCCAGGACTGTCATACAGAGAAACCCTGTCTTCAAAAACCAAAAAGCAAAAACAAATAATCAGCAGCAATAAAAACAAAATCATGATCGATGCCAGGTGGCTGTGAAAGGCAGTTTTGCTGGAGGTATTATTTTCTTTTAATTATTTTATTTTATTTTGGGTATGGAGGTTTTACCTGCATGTATGTCTTCACATCATGTGAGTGCTTGGTGCCTGCAGAGGTCAGAGAGAGTGTCAGATCCCCAGGAACCGGAGTTACAGACAGTTGTAGGCTGCCATGTGGGTGCTGGGAACCGAACCTGGGACCTCGGGAAGCCCAGGTTCTTAACTTCTGTTGCTGGGATGATGGTGGAGTCGTTCCAAGTCATGATTACCAGGAGCAATATACAAAGTATGGATGATCGCCGGGTGGCGGTGGTGGCACACGCCTTTAATCCCAGCACTCGGGAGGCAGAGCCAGGCGGATCTCTGTGAGTTCGAGGCCAGCCTGGTCTACAGAGCGAGATCCAGGACAGGCACCAAAATTACACAGGGAAACCCTGTCTCGAAAACCCAAAAAAAAAAAAAAAAAAAAAAGTATGGACGATGCTGTGAGGTTCCTGCATGTCCCACATGGGGGCAGCATTGAGCAGGAAGTGTCTGTGACCAGACCATCGCTGTGGTTAAGCATTTAAGTTTAATCTTAGTATCTGGGCTTTATTTTATTCTGTCCTACAAAAAGATTATCAGTAACAATGTTAAAGAGACACAGTGTTATGTGAATCAAAGAAATGGGGATGTTTAAAAATGGCGTTCTTGGACATGGGCGTGAGAAGAATGTAGAGGTGGACGTGCCTGTCTACAGTATCAGTTGTTTGCAGGCGAGGGAATGGGCGCTTCAAAAACACTAAAAACTGCAATCTAATGGGGAAGAGGAACATATCTACCAAACGGGGGTGTTCTAGTCTGCTTCCTGATGCTGTGATAAAACTCTGACCAAAATCAGGGAAGAGTTTTTTTTAGCTTAGAGGTTACAGTCACTCCTCAAGGAATGCCAAGGCAGGAACTGAAGCCGGCCCACGGAGGAATGCCGCTTTCCTGTCTTTCTCTGAGGCTACCATTCAGCTACCTTCCTTAGCTAGCCCAGCCCCACCTGCTGAGGGCCAGTACCACTCACAGTGGGCTGGACCCTTCTACACCAATTAACAATTAAAAATAAATAAAACAAAATGACCACAAGCCAATCAGATGGAGGCAACACCTCAGCTGAGGCCCCTCCCTCTTCCCAGCATGTCAGGATGACAACTGAGATTAGCCATCACAGGAGGAAGGGTATGGATTGGTCATTAATATCTCTTAATATCAATGGACTCAATTCACCTATAAAAAGACACAGGCTAACAGAATGAGTACCAAAACAGGATCCATCCTTCTGCTGCATACAAGAAACACACCTCAACTTCAAAGACAGAAATTTCCTCAGAGGGTTGAGGAAAGATTTTCCAATCAAATGGACCTAAGAAACAAGCTGGTGTAGCTATCCTAATAGCTAACAAAATAGACTTCAAACTAAAATTAATCAAAAGAGGTAGAGAAGGACATTTCATATTCATCACAGGAAAAATTCATCAAGATGAAGCCTCAATTCTGAACATACATGCCCCAAATACAAGGGCATACACATTTGTAAAAGAAACATTACTAAAGCTTAAATCACACATCAAACCCCACACACTAATAGTGGGAGACTTCAACACTTCACTTTCATCAATGGATAGGTCTACCAGACAGAAACTTAACAGAGAAAAAAAGGAACTAACAGATGCTACGACTCAAATGGACTTAACAGACATCTACAGAAAATTTCACCCTAACACAAAAGAATATACCTTCTCAGCACACCATGGAACCTTCTTTAAAATTGACCACTTACTCAGTTACAAAGCAAATCTCAACAGAAACAAAAAAAATTGGAATAACTCCCTGTATCTTATCAGATCACCATGGCTTAAAGTTAGAATTCAACAACAACACAAATTACAGAAAGCCTACAATCTCATGGAAACTGAATAATGCCCAGCTGAATCACCACTGGGTCAAGGAAGAAATAAAAAAAGAAATTAAAGACTTCCTAGAATTCAATGAAAATGAATGCACAACATACCCAAACTTATGGGACACTATGAAAACAGTGCTAAAGGAAAGTTCATAGCACTAAATGCCTACATAAAGAAGTTGAAGAAATCTCACACTAGCAACTTAACAGCACACCTGAAAGCTCTAGAACAAAAAGAAGCAAACTCACCCAGGAGGAGTAGATGGCAGGAAATAATCAAACTGAGGAATGAAATCAATAAAACAGAAACAAAGAGGACAATACAAAGAATCAATGAAACAAAGAGTTGGTTCTTCAAGAAAATCAACAAGACAGACAAGCCCTTATCAAAACTAACCAAAAGGTAGAGATAATATCCAAATTAACAAAATCAGAAATGAAAAGGGAGACATAACAACAAACACTGAGGAAATCCAGAGAATCATTAGGTCATACATCAAAAACCTGTACTCTACAAAACTGGAAAATCTAAAAGAACCAGACAATGTTCTGGATAGGTACTACTTATCAAAATTAAATCCAGACCAGATAAACAATTTAAATAGACTTATTTCCCCTAAGGAAATAGAAGCAGTCTTCAAAGTCTCCCAACCAAAAAAAAAAAAAAAAAAAAAGCCCAGGGGCTGATGGTTTCAGCACAAAATTCTACCAGAATTTCAAAGAAGAACTAATACCAATACTCCTCTGTAGCCAGAAGTTTTCCTGTGTCCCACAGCCACTTGGTCTCAAATAAACACACAGAGGCTTATATTAATTACAAACTGTTTGGTCTATGGCTTAAGCTCCTTGCTCACTAGCTCTTTCATCTTAAATTAAACCATTTCTGCGTGGCCGTGGCATTATCAGTCTGCTGGCATGTTGCTCCTTGGGCAGCAGGCTGGCATCTCCCCTGAATCCACCTTCCTTCTGCCTGTATCTTTGCTTGGATTTCCTACCTGGCTATAATCTGTCTTGCCATAGGTCAAAGCAACTTCTTTATTAACCAATGGTAGCAATTCACAGAATACAGAAAGACCATCCCACAGCACTCCTCAAATTGTTCCACACAATAGAAACAGCAAGAACATTGCCAAACTCTTTCTATGAGGCTACAGTTACCCTGATACCCAAACCACACAAAGATGCAAGAAAGAAAGAGAATTACAGACCAATCTCCTTCATGAACACTGATGCAAAAAATACTCAATAAAATACTGGCAAACCAAATCCAAGAACACATCAAAAAAAGTCATCCACTATGATCAAGTAGATTTCATCCCAGAGATGCAGTGCTGGTTCAACATATGAAAATCTGTCAATGTAATCCACCATATAAACAAACTGAAAGAAAAAAAATCACATGATTATCTCATTAGATTCGGTAAAAGCCTTTGACAAAATCCAACACCCCTTCATGATAAAGGTTTTGGAGAGATCAGGGATATAATGAACATACCTAAACATAATAAAAGCAACTTACAGCAAGCCTACAGCCAACATCAAACTAAATGAAGAGAAACTCAAAGCTTTCCTAATAAAATCAGGAACAAGATAGTATACATAAGTGACCCCAAAAATTCTACCGGGGAATTCCTACAGCTGACAGACAACTTCAGTAGTGTGGCAGGATACAAGATTAACTAAAAAAAAATCAGTAGCTCTCCTATATACAAATGATAAATGGGCTGAGAAAGAAATCAGGGAAACAACACCCTTCATAATAGCCACAAATAACATAAAATGTCTTGGGGTAACTCTAACCAAACAAGTGAAAGACCTGTGTAACAAGAACTTTAAGGCTTTGAAGAAAGAATTTGAAGAAGCTATCAGAAAATGGAAATATCTCCCATGCTTCTGGATAGGTAGGATTAACATAGTAAAAATGGCAATCTTACCAAAAGCAATCTACAGATTCAATGCAATCCCCATCAAAATCCCAACACAATTCTTCACAGACCTGGAAAGAACAATACTCAACTTCATATGGAAAAATAAAAATCCCAGGATAGCCAAAACAATCCCGTATAATAAAGGAACCTCCAGAGGCATCACCATCACTGACTTCAAGCTCTACTATAGAGCTATAGTAATAAAAACAGCTTGGTATTGACATAAAAACAGACACATGGATCAATTAAATCAGATTGAAGACCCTGACATTAATCCACATACCCATGAACACCTGATTTTTGACAAAGAAGCCAAAACTGTACAATGGGAAAAAGAAAGCATCTTCAACAAATGATGCTGGCATAACTGGACGTCAACATGTAGAAGAATGCAAATAGATCCATATCTATTGCCATGCACAAAACTCAAGTCCAAGTGGATCAAAGACCTCAACATAAATCCAGTTGCACTGAATCTGATAGAAGAGAAAGTTATTGGTGAAATTATTAAGGCCACTCCACGTAGTTAAAAGGGAGGTTTATTTTGTGGGGTAACTTACAAGTGAAGGGATAGGTAACAGGGTCTGGGAAAGGTGTAGTGCAGTCCGACGGTGTTCTCTGGAGAACTCTGCTCAGTCTACCTCCAGCGTCCAGGGTCCAGGAACCAAGAGAGTCAGCGCATCCAGATCTTGGGTCTTCAGGATCCTCTCTCGGCCCCGCCTTGTAGGCGTGACAGTTACCAAAGCCTCAATGGGGGTTGGAACTTCCAGATCAAAGCTGGAATGGCTACCTACTACATCTCCCCCTTTTGTCTAAATAAGAAGGTTCTAACCTAATACAAGACTATATACAAAGGAATGGTTATCAAATATTGTCCAGGAGTAATGAGGGATAATGACCTAGAAAAGATGGAACTACAACCAATGTGAAAAAAATCAAGCAAGAAACACCTACTAAAATCCAGAGAAGTCTAGAGCGTAGGTAAATGGCATGTTACAAAGATCATTCCAACAGGTATCCTATCCTAAAGAACCTGAATCTAATACTTAATATGTTCTATCTAAGATATTATATATA
>CABHPQ010172451.1:0-47943 GCA_902168405.1 Peromyscus aztecus
AAATTGGAACTGCCTACTGTGATTGCAGCAAGTACTGAAAGGACGAATTAAAAATCAAGTATCTCTTAAAGAAAAGCAAAATCATTTGTCTCTATATTCCTTACAGAAACACATTCCAACTCATGCTTTGGGCTAGGAACTAGAGTGACTGACTTTCCTGTGAGATGGATTTGCCCAGGAAAACAGCAAGCTTGCAAGGCAAGGAAAGAGCTAATGGAACTCCAGGCAATGAAGAAATGCTGAGCTCGGGAGAAACAGCTGTCTCGGGGAAAGGCACAGCAATAAGCAAATAGTCAGCCCAGAAAGCATACATACAATAACATTATAGGGACTGAGCAGGTTGTATTTATGTATGTAGGAATATATGTGTATATGCACATGCAAATATGTGTTTAACAACAATTAATGGGAAAAGAGGCCATAAATTTGAAAGAGAGCAAGGAGTATGTGGGGGGGGGGGGTTGGGAGTAGGAAAGGAAAGGGGAAAACGATGTAATTATATTATAATTCAAAAAGAAAAATCTTTAAAGAGTTAACACTATAATCTTGCCAGTATATAAGCATGAGCAAAAGCATATGGGGTTGGATTTTGAGATCCATAGGAAGCTGTTGAACTAATTGGAAACGAAGAGGAGAGAGACCGATTGGGGGCTTTATAAACGTGCTGTTGTAGTACGAAAAACAGTTTGTGGCAGGGCAAGGAGAGCATAAGAAACAGGGTGTCTTTACCACTGCACCAGTCGAAGCAATGAGAGTCCTATCAAAAGATCAGCCAAGTCAGGGAGGAGAGCAAAGACTTAGAATGTGACATTGTAAAAATCAGACAGGGCTTAGTGGTTAGAATTTTCTGGAGGAGAGTGTCAAGCAACAAGACAGAGGTCACCATGTTCTGAAGCTCAACAGAGAGGGGTGCTACTTCCTGAGAGGACCCCAAGAAGAAGCAGATCTGCTGTGGTGAGCATCGTTTTAGACATTTCTGTTTTAAGTGACTGACAAAAACAATGAGATTAACGAACAGGGATTTCAAAGGGGTGCTTTGGTCTATACTGCTAATTCTTTCTTTAAAAAAAAAAAGCTACTAGTTTGATGAAATGCCTCACCCTCCAACTCATTAAAAGTTGATTCTCAAAAGGGTGTTAAGTCAAGCAAGCAGTACTCCTTCAAAAGTCAGCTTAGGGAGACAGTGACATCATCCTCTGCAGGTGTCCAAGTTGCTCCATACCTCTAGAAAACATGTTTCTAGTCATAATTTGCTCCAGGCCCCTTCCGGTACTTAGTGGTTTCCTATACCCCACCCCACCCCCCAATGCTCCTCCTTTTGCCATACTGGTGCCCCACCACACTAACAAGACTAAGATGGTTTTAAAGTTGAGGCCATCTCCTGACCTCTTCTTCAATCTGCCTCTCTAGAGCCTGGGTCACACACCCCAGCAGCCACTCGGGCCAGGCTGAGAATGAGCCATCACCAGTCTCCATGCTGTCGTAGTCAGACAGAAATGCCCACGGAGCTTACAAAAAAGTCAAACACAGGGCTTTTCAAAAAAAATATGTGATCTCTCTCTTGATTCTTAATTATTTAGCTCGGATATTTTTTGATTACCTGAGCCAAACAAAAACTCCCACTGGCCTCATTTGTATCAGTTTCTATGTTTTGGTCTCATGTACAACAAGCACATGCTAGCACATGTACAAACATCCATGAATTCATTCATTAATCATCCTTTTTTATATACTTTTATTTTATAATTAATTTAATTTTACATATCAGCCGCAGATTCCCGTCCTCCCTCCTCCCATCCCCCAGTCTTCCCCCCCAATCCACCCCCCAACTCCCACCTCCTCCAAGGCAAGGTCTCCCCTGGGGATTCAGCTCAGCCTGGTAGACTCAGTTGAGGCCATTCCAGTCTGCTTCTCCCTATACCAAGGATGAACAAAATGTCTTGGCATAGGCCCTAGGTTCCAAAAAGCCAGCTCATGCTCTAAGGACAGGTCCTGGTCCCACTGCCTGGGGGCCTCCTAAATAGTTCAAGCTAATCAACTGTCTCACTTATCCAGAGGGCCTGATCCAGTTCCATGGGGGCTCCTCAGCTATTGGTTCACAGTTCATGTGTTTCCTCTAGCTTGGCTATTTGTCCCTGTGCTTTTTCCAATCATGGTCTCAGTATCTCTTGCTCACATAATCCCTCCTCTCTCTCATCGATTGGACTCCTGGAGCTCCACCTGGGGCTTGGCCGTGGATCTCTGCATCTGCTTCCATCAGTCATTGGATAAGAGTTCTATCACGACAGTTAGGGTGTTCGGCCATCCGATCACCAGAGTAGGTCATTTCAGGCACTCTCTCGACCATTGCCAGTAGACTAGAGTGGATGTATCTTTGTGGATTTCTGGGGACCTCTCTAGCACTCTGCTTCTTCCAATTCCTCTGGGGTCTTCATTTATCATGGTATCTCTTTCCTTGTTCTCCCACCCTGTTCCTGATCCAGCTGGGACCTCTCACTCCCCTAAGCTCTCTTTCCCCTAACCCTTGCCCTCCATTACCTCCCCTCCCCACAGTTTGCTCATGTAGAGCTCATCCATTTCTCTGTCATTGGGCAATCCCTGTGTCTTTCTTAGGGTCCTCTTTACTAGGTAGCCTCCCTGGAGTTGTGAGTTGCAGTCTGGTTATCCTTTGCTTTACATCTAGTATCTACTTATGAGTGAGTACATACCATGTTTGTCTTTCTGAGTCTGAGTTACCTCACTCAGGATGATTTTTTTCTAGTTCCATCCATTTGCCTGCAAACCTCATGATGTCATTGTTTTTCTCTGCTGAGTAGCACTCCATTGTGCATATGTACCACATTTTATTTATCCATTCTTCAGTTGAAGGGCATCTAAGTTGTTTCCAGGTTCTGGCTATTACAAATAATGCTGCTATGAACATTGTTGAACATGTGTCCTTGTGGTATGATTGAGCATTCCCTGGGTATATGCCCAAGAGTGGTATAGCTGGGTCTTGAGGGAGATTGATTCCCAGTTTTCTAAGAAAGCACCATTATTCAATATTTCTTCATTGAAAATCTGAAAGCACCCTCAGATTTTTTCAAGAAAGCATTTCTCTACAAAATTCTCCCAAAAAGATGATATTCCAATATTCTTAACTGCATGAGTTGAAACTTACTTGGCCACATTGCTTGTGTAGTAACCATGGCTACTCCTTCATAAAAGCAGCCCCACACAAACTGAAGCTATTCTCCTTGCTGTGCAGCCCACGTGCAGATGCTGAGATCCTCACAGTGGCTGTGTCTATTGGCACAGGTGCTATGTGAGTCTACAAACGATCTGTATTTCCCTTGCACCTTGGCCTTGGCTGTGACCTTTTAAACGCCACTGCTATTCAATTAAATCCACATCTTCTTCTGTTGGCCTTCACCTCTCCTCTCAACTTTTTCTGGGTCTCAACAGTATTTCCCTGAATACTTTGTCCTGATTAAAAGTATCTAGACAGTTTCCTTTACATAATTCTCTAATGTGGTGATAATTGATGAAAATGCCTTTATAAACTCTGACCTGGGACCTCAAGGGCAAGCGGGGGAATCTGAAAGTCCCTGGCCTTCCTGGGTAGTGACTCACTTCATTTTCATCTGAGTGGGAGGGAAGTGGAGAAAGAGCACTCATTCATTCCAATTAGGAGGGGGGAAAAAACAGCAACAAGAAGAATCATTTTCCTACCTAGCATTAAAGCTAAGCAGGCATCTTCCTTGAGAGGACATGAAGCTGAATACCTTTAATTTATTCCAAGTAGAGGCATTAGGAAGATGTATTCTTCTAATGATGTACTCACTCAAGGTCCTTGAATACCAATTATTGGCTTACTTTTTAGCCAAAATAAAAGACCTTTTCACTGTTGTCTTTGTGGATCACTGTTAAGAAAAGACCCAGCAGTTACTCCATTACTGAGTTTCCTCCTATGGGGGTCAATGGGGGACGGATTATAGCCTCACAACTTCTGTGGTGGGTTTATCAGAATACCAGGGCTTTCATAAAAGACTGGGAGACTTAAATGGAGTTTATTACCTCATGACTCTGAAGACTAGTCACTTAAGACTAGGATGCCATGGAGTTATATTCTTCTAAGGGCACTCACCTTGGCTTGTATGTGACATCCTCCCCATGTCTTCACAAAGTCTCACATCTGTGTCCTTAATCTCTTCTTCTGAAGACACAATGCACACTAGATTATCCACCCACTATGGTTTCACTTTAACTTACTCAGCTCTCCAAAGACCCAGACTACAAACACATTGACATTCAGAGGTCCTAGGAGTTAGGACTTCAACACATGCATTGGAAGGAAGCACGTTAGCCCATAACAGTAGTGTTATGATAATCATTACCAGAACAAAGTATCAGTTTTAACAAGAAGTGATAGAAACTCATGTTAGAATAAAAAATTTAATAATAATAATAATAATAATAATAATAATAATAATAATAATAAACAAGAGGAAGAAAGGCTTTAAGGCAGGATTGCACTCTTGCCTTTGGAAGGCATAGAAACTAAAGAAAATACTGATGCTTCTCTTCTCTCTCTGCAAATAGACTGATTCTTCCTCTATAGATATGTTTTGTCTTTTCATTCTACAGAGGATGAATTGTTCCCCATTGGACAGGACCTGCCATGTAACCATAGACCAGTGGGGAAAACTCCAGTTCCAAATTCAAAGGGACATAATCCAATTCTCCCAGCCAGGGTCAGGTGCTCACCCTGGTCTAGTCACTTTCTACTATGAAAATGTGGTCACTTACTATAAACAGGGCTGTTTCATATTTCCCTCCAAGAACTAGGGTGGTTCACATAGAAAAGGGAGGGGGTGAAAGATTCTGATCACTGGCTACTGACTAGGATAAACAGTTTCCAATTCATGAACGTATAGATGCAATTTTTTCTTCTGCATGTCTCACTCTTTCTTATCAGACCTCAGTACCTATTTCTCCTGATAAGTAGTAAGGCTAGATCTTTTCCTTCTTGAAGCATAGACAATAGGTAACTATAGCAACTGGTTGTACAGGTAATTGCTATGAAACACTGCCCAGGGGTTAGAACGCCATGGAGACACTGATCCCTACATTCAACTGAGGCATTAGTTCACAACTAAGGTGAGTTTCTTGTCTCTAGAAAAATCAATGTTTTAGCTTTAAAAATAAAGGAAAGTGTGCGACACAAGGCTCTCTGAAAACACTTGCACTGAAGTGGGCCCAGGAGATGCAATTTCAAACAAGGTTCACCTTTTCATCTCCCAGGTGCATGACTTGGTGAGGTCTCAGTTGCCTCTCATTCTCTCCTCTTTCATCTTGGCTTCCGCTGCCCACCACTGCCAGGAGCAGGCTGATGAGAGCAGGCACAGATTCACTGACATTACCTTTAGATAGAGTAAGACACACTTTGGCAAATGCAATCAGTTCATCCCAGAGGTCCAGCCCGCACATTAGGCATCCCAGAATCCTTCTGTCCCTGATTCTTTCTTTCCCTGCTCATTGTTCTCACCTGGAATTCATAAGCAAGGAAAATATCCTTCCCTTTCCATTAAGCAACACATTGTACTGGAGTGATTTACTATAGAATTTAGAAGATAAGGAAATACACATAATTAGAAGATAAGGAAATAAGCATAATCCAAGTATCTGTGGGCACATTTCTTCCCTTATTGATAAGTTTGGGGTACAGCTCAGTGATTAAGCACCTAGATTCTCAAGCTTGGCTGCTTAGGTTGAAAGTCAAGTTCTACCACTTACCAGCTGACTTCATTTTGTTATTAATTTCCTGAACTTCATTTTCCTCATAGAGTTGTTATGATGATGAAATGAAGTACTGTCTCCCAACGCTTATAGGAATACAATTTGTTGTTATTACTATTACCACAGTCATCAAATCTAACCTGCATGAAAAATCTAGGGTTGTTCCTTTCCACTCAGCATCAGGGCCACCTGGCTTCCTTGTATAACATAATGCTCATGCTACCACAAAAAGCATTTGGAAGCTTTATGTAAACTCCTCCTACCAGCACCCAGGAGAACATGCTCCCAAGATAGCAGCAATTTCCACGTCTTGTGTTCCATCCTTCCCTTATTGCCGTCTCTGTTCTGTCTTCTTGCAGTGGAGCTAGTATCCAGTCTTCATCACATGCTCTCATTACCATAGGGGAATAAAAAAAAAATCAAAACATTAGTAAATGACCACTTGTGGTTTTTTCTTTTCATTTTTCTTTATTAAGAAATTTTCTACTCACTCTACATACCACCCACAGATCCTCTTCCTCCCTCCTCCCACCCCCCAGCCCTCCCTCCCAAGCCACCCCACATCCCCCAAATCAAGGTTTCCCATGGGGAGTCAGCAGAGTCCGGCACACTGAGCCTAGGCAGGTCCAAGCCCCTCCCCACTGCACCAAGGATGTGCAAGGCGTCACACCACAGGCACCGGGCTCCCAAAAGCCTGCCCATGCACCAGGGATGGATCCCGATCCCCCTGCCTGGGTCCCCCCTAAACAATTTGAGCCAAACAACTGTCTTCCATATCCAGAGGGCCTAGTCCAGTCCCATGGGGGCTCCACGGCCACTAGTCTACAGTAAATGACCACTTGTAAAGCCAAAGTCCATCACCACATTGGTCCCCAAGGCAATGCTGCAAGTGAGCAAAACTTTTAGAACTCAGAAGGCACAATTCCTTCCTATAATCCCAGATGGCCAGATTTGCAGCCCAAACTTGCTATTCCAACTAAGTGCTTGCCTCCTGGGTCTTCCAGCTCACTCCAAACCACCCTTCAGTATGCCAAGCTCTTTCTTCTGACCAAATCTAACCATATCATTCCACAAATAAGACTTCATGCAACATCCAAAACACACCCTACTGTGCTGCCAGGCTGTTAGGTAAGAGTGGTAGCATACCACAGTCCATGGCACTTTAATGACCTGTCTGACTCCCTGAATGGATTGTGAGATGTGTAGCGACCCTGTCTTCTCACAGTAGGGCTGGTGTCTTTGTCAAATGTTCTCATTATTATCAATAGGAGCGTTAATATATTATATCTTGGGTATTATTTTATATTTTGACTTTACAAGATAGAAGAAAAATTGTAATTTAATACCAAGTCATGTGGTTCCCAATAAAAAGGTTATAGGGGTTCAAAGATGAAACAAGTCTAAAATGTATTATACAAGTCTTTAATTTAAAGAAATATCCCTCTCTGTCTCTGTCTCTCTCTGTGTCTCTCTCTGTGTCTCTGTGTCTCTCTCTCTCTGTCTCTCTGTCTCTCTCTCAGCAAACTGCTATGGCATCTTTGGTTCCTCTATAAGAGATATTTTTCTACTTTTCCTGCCATACTAACCTCCACATTTAGAGCTGTACTATGATATTTTTGTCCCATCTATACTAATCACCTTCTCAGTGTGTCCCCTGCCCTTCACATTCACTAAAAATGTCTGTTTGGATCCTCTCATCTCCTACCTCAACCGTGACATCATCCAACCTATTCAGTCATCACTACTGCTTCCCTGAAGCCACCACTCACAATGTTCACAAACGTTTTTCTCAGATTATGGTTTTATTCCAATTCATCTCCTTCCCAAATGAAATTGTTTGAAGGGGCCCTTTTGCCCTTCTTCACATGACTTCAAGCTCCCTTTTGACCCTTGTCTACTATTTCAATCTTGTCTTCTAGCATTTTGTTTGCCTGTTCTATACTATCCACGGGTCATCCACTTTGTACTCCAGATATTTCTATACATTAGGTTGGTACTAGTCACTTTTCTCATAACTATGATGATATACTTGTCAGAATCAACCTAAAGGAGAAGGGATATATCTCGGCTCATGGTATCAGAAGTTACAATCCATTGCAGTGAGGAAAATCTAGGGTGGCTCAGTTCATCCTGGAAGAAATTGAAGGTTGAAGCTTGTTCTCATGCTAGTAAACAGGAAGCAGCTAGCATAGCTTGGTATCAGGAGCAAGACAAACCCTCAAAGCCCTTCCCTTAGTGACCTACTTGTACCAGGAGGCCCCACTCTCTAAGGGCGCCAGAGCCTCCTCAAATCTCACTCACCACCAAAAAATAACACTCAGAACAGGAGCCTATGGGAGCACATTTCAGATTCCAGCTTTAATGGGGTAGTTTCTTCCCATTGTTGTCTTCTGTCCCTCCATCTGGATAACTCCTTTCTAGTCTTCAAGGCCCACCTCAATGCCTCTTCCCAAAGCTTTCCCTGAAATAATCAATCTCTTAAATACATCCTAACATTCTGTTTGATTGCTAATGTGTCCTGACTTTAACCTCTGGGATGGCCAAAACCATTTCTTGTCAATCTTAGTATTTCCTTCAATATATAATCCAGTACTCAGTACTCAGAATAGAGCATCAGCTATATTAAATAATTACTCAGTGGGGGGGGGGGCGAAGAAGCTCTTCTTTACAAAAAAGGTGCTATTTCTGAATATATTTCCCAATGATGAGGCACAACCACACAATCCCATCCATATAGTCAAGTAAGGGCATTCAACAATGCCTGTCTAGGGGCAAAGGCAACTGGATCTCCTGTCAAGGCATTTCTTGGCTAAGTGTCACTCATCACTCATTCCCCAGCCAAGCCTAGGCCCTCCCATAGGGACAGCTTGCAGCACGGCCTGGTTTCAGAAATGAAAGAATTTAGAAATGAAAGGATTCATCTCCAACTTGCAATAAAATTAAAACTGTACGTGTGCCATACACCAGTGGGTAGCAGTCTCCCTTCCTTCCTTCAATACAGAATAGTTACTGATGTAAACTTGAACCTAGGAACTTCAATGGCTAATTACATCCTCAGCTCATTCCCTTGCTAATCAAGGACAAAAGCTGTGGATACATACACAAGCCTCAGAGAGGTTTATCACTTAATTACTATAAAACAGCTCCAGAGGTCAATGCATGCTTGATCTCAAAGGGGTGGCAGGAACCCTTGTGTTATTTATATCAACTTCACAGTTAGAAACAAATGCAGAGAATGCAGACCTAGAAATGTGAGACAAAGTCTGAGCTAATGAGACAGACGACAGTTCCCCAGGCCCCGAACATCTCTCCCTCAAAATTTCATCTACCATTTTTCTATGATCTAAAATTCTAGAAGCAGAAAAGTATCCTTTTGATTTTTTTCTGTTAAAATGCCAATGTCAAACAGGATAGATCATTTATGACACCACAGTCAATTATGTATGCCTTAGAATAAATTTTGCCTTTTTATCCAAAACACTGGTGTTTACAACCAATCAAAGGAGGGTACCTGGAGGCAATGACCTGAGCAGCTGGAGCAGGTCCATCATCAAGGGTGGAAAGCAGAAAAAGAGAAGAAAGGGGCTGAGAAAGCAAGCATCACAAGTTACATGTATGAACTCCCTACTCAGCTTTAACAAAATCTCAGATGAATGTAGTAGAGGAAAAGGCTGGGAAGCCAAATATATCTGCCATCCTGTTTTGAGCTCCCAAAATCCTTTGCTTCAGATTTTGTTTGCACCACTAGCCTCCTAAGGATGAGGCCACATGAATTCTAAGTCACTTTCTTTTTCTGTGCTCTGTGAATTTCTGACAAACTAGGTAAATAATTTTTCAAAATCAAATCACAATATAAGTATGTCAGATGGGAGTGGCTGAACAGATCACCTTGAATGGTGAAAATGTCTTTGGATACTTTTGTGTAAATAGGTAAATACAACAAGCTTGCTAAGATGTAAATGCTCACCATGTATTATATATAGGGTTTCATGACAACTACTGAAACAAAATTTATAAAATGTCTCCTTAGGTGTCAAGTTCTGCTGAACTCCCCTGATAATATATGTGTAATATATATGTATGATATATGCAGGGTAATAAGGATCTCTAAAGTAGTAAGATATTTGTTAGTCTTATCAGTGGGAGAGGAAGAAAGGGTCAACGTCATGGGGCTAGAAACATCCTTGGGGACATCTTCAGTTTATAAACTAAGAAACTTCTTGTAGGCACAGTTCTTATGGTGAGAAGAACTGACAAAAAGTTTACTTGAACAAAAAGCCTCCATTTCATTGAAATAGTTGAAAGAAACTCAAGAATAATGATGTATAGCATCAGGTTATATGAGGTTAGACACAGAAGTTGCTTGCAACATGCATTAACAATCTAAAGGGCATTGTGAATAGAAAAAGCACACAATAGTGGCTGAGAATATTTTCATAAACAAAAATAATTGGCTTTTTAAAGTGTATCTGGGGGCAGAGTGAACCATGCTCCTAAAAAACAGAAAAATAAGGATGCCTACTGACAGACAAACAAACGAAACTGAACAGGTGGGACAGAAAGCACTCCCTGCTTCTCTATGGAAATATAATCAACGGTGTTTGCTAATTGGAACGTCACTTAGACTCAAAGGAAATATTCCTGGAAACAGCCCCCTTTAGCTCTGAATCCCCACTCTGCAAACCACCCATTGATGATAGAGTGCCAGCTGGAAAGGGGGCAGAAGTTCCCTGTCACTTTAAAAACTCACATCGGCATTCCAGTTTTTGCATCAGTTTCAGGTGACTTGAGTTAGTGAGTGCCTATCACTTTAAATCTGATCAATTCTCAGTCTACCATGGAAACCTAGTTTCCGACAGGGATATGATCAGTCTTTTCGTGACTTTATCCTTTCCTGGGCCACTGATCTCCTTCTTCACTTTCCACAATTGTTTATGAAGTTTACTTCCTTTTGTGGTATGATTCATAGGCAGTGTCTGCAGAACACTGAAGAACTAGGTGATCGATTGCACAGGTGCAGTGAAAACTCACTTGAGAACGTTAGCATCACCGCACAAATGCAAGGTCAGACTTGAGTATGCGCTTCAGAAAAACCTAAGGTTAAAAATTTTAGGGACACAGTTCCCAGTCAGAATCTGGTAAGAAATGTGGGTCCACTTCATAAAAATAAACAAATTAATTAACTAATTAACTAATTAATTAATTAATAAGAATGGGATTTAAGAAGCCTGGCCTCCTTCAAACCCATTTCACAGAAAGGAAAACTGAGTTTACGTGAAATGAAAAACCCGGGTTGTACAAATACTTATGGGCAGAAATGTAATTGGGTCTTTAACATCTTCAGGTCAAAGGTGGTATGACCTGGAAATGGATCCAGATGATCCCATGACCTGAATCACACGCATTTAATCAACTCTCACCACCTTGTCTCTTTAAAAAGTGTTATGGGGAGCTGGGCGGTGGTGGCACATGCCTTTAACCCCAGCACTCAGGAGGCAGAGCCAAGCAGATCTCTGTGAGTTCAAGGCCAGCCTGGTCTACAGAGAGAGATCCAGGACAGGCACCAAAAGTACACAGAAAAACCCTGTCTTGAAAAAAAAAGTGTTATGAGGGACTGGTGGTGAAGTTCAGCCATAGAGGAATTGCCTAGCAAGTGGGGGACTCTGTTCTCTCCTGATCTTCACAAATTCGGGGTGAGGGAGCTACGAAGAAGAGCAGGGTTCACTCTGCCAATCTGGAAAAGGTGCTGGAGAGGATTCTGGGAGCTGTCCAGGGTTTTGTCCCTAGATGTATTATGCAAATATGGTTTTTTTCCAGTGATTTCAACCAAATAAGAGTGGACAGAAGACAGCCATCTAGCAGATCCTGGAAGGCTTGTCATGACAAGTTCTCTGTAATGTTAACTCATATAGTAGTAGTGCTTTATACAGTACAAGGTGATCTCAGGTGTGCATAGAAACTGAGAAAAAGAAAGGGAAGAGAAAATCTGAATCAAACAGCCTTGTATCAAATATTTTACTTCCAAAAGAATTGACATAATGGACTTTAAAAATATTTTTTATGTTATGTGTATGAATGTTTTCCCTGCATGTAGGTCTGTGCACCACCTGAGTGCCTGGTGCCCATGGATGCCAAAAGAACATGTCAGATCCCCAGGAACAAGAGTTACAGATGGCTGTGAGTCACCACATAAATGCTGGGACTCAAACTTAGGACCTCTAGAAAAGCAGTCAGTGCTCTTTAACTGCTGAGCCATCTCTCCAGCCCCAATAATGACCTTTTTTTTCACTCATGAGGAGTAAGAATGAGCAGTTAAGTCATTTGTGAAAGGCCCCCATGTTAATCAGCAGATCCAGGACTGAATCCCAGCACTGAGCACAATCCTAGTTTAGATGCTATAACCAGTTTCTCATGTATAGAGCCTGTGTTTGAATCCTCGTCTTTAGACCCTGATGCAAGTCTTATCCCCATGAATTAGCATTTCTCTCCATTCCATGCACTTCAATGAGAATCAGCAGCTGCCTCCATTTTGAGGAAAGGTGTCACTGGGCCCAGGGTCCCCATGACCTGGGAACTGGTTAGCAAAGCTCACTCTCAGGCCATGACTCTGCAGCACAGAATCACAAGCCAGGGATGGGGGGCCCAGGGAGTTGTTTTAGAAAGTCCTCGGAGTGATTTGAAAATCTGGTAACTCCGAGAAGCTCGGAGAGTGGCACACTTCCCCTAGACTTCCTACAAGAATCCACCTCCTTCACACTTAGAGCAACTCTAACATCCATAACCACTGAGTATAATTCAGCATCTGTTCTAAGCCCTCAGGAAGGTGCCAATCCCTGTGGCATTTGAGTTGGTCTCTTTTCCACCATGATTAGAAACCAAAGGACTGAAGTTGGAGCATGTTGTCAAAGGCAGACACCTAATAGAGAAAAGATCCCAAATAATGTCATTTATATAAGAACACTTCACAACCTCAAACAGAATATCTGCATGCAGAAACTTATATTGGCAGAGTTTTCTTCAAGAGAACCCACTAGGATACGTCCTAAGGCCTCATTTGGGAGTGAAGCTTGGCAAAGGGAGGTTGAGAAGGATTTTGACAGTTTCCTTATTTCTGGGTGGGTGGTTTGTTGTGTGACACTGGGTATTCTTCTCAAGCAGGTGTTGGCTGGATGGAATAAAACCAATTAGTCTGTGTTGGGAAAAACAGGTCTGTGTGACCTGACTTCAGACAGAGTCCATGTTTGTTACTGGAATTACACAAGTGTTCTAACAAGGGGTAGAAATGTATTCTATCATGGAAAAAACACAATCATTGGTACCAAAAATGAGCACAATGTTCACTGGTTAAACCAACATCATCTTCCAATTTATTGCCTAGCAATTGAATTTACCTGGAATTAGGCAGTTGGCAAAGGGCTTGTGAGGAATGAGGCAACATTGCCACCATGTGGTTCTCTCCTGAAAATGGTCCAGGCAGAAAATGCCATCAAAATAGAAGCTTGTCTCTGCAGGCCTCCTGTGTCTTCAGACTTTCCATCTTTAGTTTGTAAGTCCACCAGTAGAAGAAGAAAGGCCTGCTTGCAGATATGCACAAGACCTTAGGTAGCACAATAGGATCTAGATAACCAGGTTACCCATGAGCTCCCATTTTCACCTCTCCTTCAGTTCATTCTGTTTACACACACACACACACACACACACACACACACACACACACACACACACACACTTCCTTTCTGGCTAGTAACCGCTCTAGAACTCCAGGTTAATTCCCTTCTATACTATCCTTGAGTCCCACACACTGCCCACTTGTAGTTTCCTGCTCCCATTCCGACTCTGAAGGTCTCATTCCCACAAAATTAAAAATAAAAAAAAATCTTCACCAACCCCACATCTGACAAGGGTTGATCTCCAAAAAAGAACTCAAGAAACTAGACAGCAAAATACCAAGCAATCCAATCTAAAAAATGAGCTACAGATCTAAACAGAGAATTCACAACAGAAGAATCTCAAATGGCCAAAAGACATTTAAGGAATTGCTCAACATCCTTAGTCATTGGGGGAATTGCAAATCAAAACAACTCTGAGATACCATCTTACACCTGTTAGAATGGCTAAGATAAAAAACACTGATGACAGCTTATGTTGGAGAAGATGTGGAATAAGGGGAACACTCCCCCACTGTTGGTAGGAGTGCAAACTTGTACAGTCACTTTGGAAATCAGTATGGTGGTTTCTCAGAAATTTGGGAATCAATCGACCTAAGACTCAATGATACCACTCTTGGGCATATACCCAAGGAATGCTCAATCATACCACAAGGACACTTGTTCAACTACGTTCATAGTAGCATTATTTGTAATAGCCAGAACCTGGAAACAACCTAGATGTCCCTCAACTGAAGAATAGATAAATGTGTTATATATACACAATGGTGTATTACTCAGCTATTAAAAAAAAAAAAACCAGTGACATCATGAAATTTATAGGCAGATGGATGGAACTAAAAAATATCATCCTGAGTGAGGTAACTCAGACTCAGAAAGACAAACATGGTATGTACTCACTCATAAGTGGATACTAGATGTAAAGCAAAGGATAAGCAGCCTACAACCCACAGCTCCAGAGAAGCTAGGTAACAAGGAGGATCCTAAGAGGGATGTACAGACCACCTTAGGAAGGGGAAACAGAGGCAATGTCCATGAGTAAACTGGGCATGGGAAGGGCATTAGAGGGGAGGGGATGGAGGATGAGAACATCGAGGGAATGGGACAGTCGAGCTAGGGGAAGGACAGAGCGGGAGAGCAATGAAACAGGTATCTTAATAGAGGGAGATATTATGGGGTAAGGGAGAAACCTGGTTCTAGGGATATTCCCAGGAATCCACAAGGACGACCCCATATTAGACTACTAGCAATAGTGGTGAGGGTGCCTGAAGTGGCCTACCCTGGTAAGCAGATTGGTGAATATCCTAACTGTCATCATAGAGCCTTCATCCAGTAACTGATGGAAGCAGATGCAGAAATCCAAAACCAAGCACCAGGCCGAGCTCCAGGATTCCAGTCAAAGAGAGGGAAGAGGGATTATATGAGCAAGGGGGGTCAAGATCATAACGGGGAAATCTACAGAGACAACTGAACCAAGCCCACAGGAACTCATGAACATTAGACCGACAGCTGTAGAACCTACATGGGACTGGACTAGACCTTTGGCATATGGTAAAGAGATGTGTAGCTTGGTCTGTTTGAGGGGCCCCTGGCAGTGTTACCAGGATCTATCCCCAGTGCATGAACCTGCTTTCTGGATCCCATTACCTATGGTCGGACACTTTGCTCACTCTTGATGCAGCAGGGAGGGGCTTGGTCCCGCCTCAACTGAATGTACCAGGCTTAGCTGTCCACCCATGGGAGAGTTTACCCTTTTAGAGGAGGGGATGAGTGGTGGGTTGAGGAGGGGAAGGAAGGGGAAAAAAGGAAGATTGTGCAATTCAGAAAATTTTAGCAATGATCACTCTAGCAAGAGAAATGTTCTTTCACATCTCCTACTTTTTTATTGCATATACAGTGCTATAAAGCATAATTAGTGTGAATATCAAATAATCTCCTAAGTCATTTATGATGATATAAAAAAACTGAGTTTTCTAAGTGAGTCAATGTTACATCAGTAAACATATATATCTTCAAGGAACATTCTGCATGCCTGCATCAGTATGCTTTCTGGGTTCCAGTTGCCTATGGTTACTCAATCAACCAGTGAAAGGCTTAAGCATGTCCATCAAACACTCCGTTGTGTGTTTTGGATAAGAGCAATAAATTGTTAAGCTACTCGGGTAGCTACAACAGGAGGATCATAAGTTCAAGGCTTGCCTAGGCAGCTTACTGACACCCTGCCTTATAAAAAGAGAGTTGATGGTGTAGTTCAGTGATAGAATGCTTGCCTAGCCTGCACAAGGCTGTACGTTCAATTCTTGGTATGGAGAAAAAGATAATAAAGTACCCATGTCCCTAGCAACCATTTTGTTCAGTCCAGAGGAGAGGACAAATACTTTGTTTCTAGAAAACGAAAAAGAAAAAGAAAAAAGAAGAAAATACGAGAGAGATCTGTTCTGCATAGGAGGATCTTTGTGGGATTTTTTTTTTTTTTTTTTTTTTTTTTTTTTTTTTAGGTTTTTCCTCTCCCCTCCTAAGTGTTAGCAGTGCAGCATAGGAAACAGAGTGGGAGTCATGTGATCATGTGTCAGATCTGGTTTTGAATTTGTCACCCTCCCTATCTACTGCAGCCTGGGAAAATCACCTTAATTTTTAGATACTCAGTTATAAAATCGATCTGAAATTCTCTGTTTCACAAATATATTCCGGGAGATTAAATAATAAGATATATACGTTCCTGGCACAGGGAAACAGATGATCCATACCCATGTCCTTCAGACACATGATTCCAAGGACAAGAGTCACTTGATAGTTCCTCTTACATAACTTCCCCTTGTAGCCAGTGTGTACTAAACCCCGAGGTCTAGCCTTAATGTCCACCCAAGAAAAGCCTGATTGTCCTATTTTCCTAGTCATTTTCATGTTGGTGGTGGTGTTTCTACATAGAATTTCTACATAGAAAGGTTTAGTCAGGTCTATGCTATGTTTAATTCTCAAAACATCTGCTTTCAATCCTCGGTTGTGGAGTGGCCCACATTCTGTATTCCTCCCTGCTGAAATACTGGATGCTGGTGGGCTCTGAGGGAGGAGCAGTCATTGTCTTTAGTTGAGTGCCCACTGAGATACCCATCAGGCTCCAGTGGACAGTTCCAAACCCATGGTCAATCAGATGACCCTGGTTAAATTCAGTGATTCCAAAAAACAAAACAAAGAAACACAGGAGACATGAGTACTAGGAATTATGGGGGGTTGTTAATAGGGTTGGGAAGGAGTTTAGAGTGGGCAGGAGTTAAATAATCAGGATGTACTTTATACATGGATGAAACTGTCAAAGAACAAATATAACAAAAGTTAGTTAAATTTTTAAGTATTATTTAAAGCTGAATAAACATACACATAGTATCTTGGAAAGCTCACTATTTGCTAGGAGTAAAAGACTTTTCTTTCATTTCCATAGTTGTTGAGGACAGCTTTGGTGTTTCTCAGCTACAAAGTTAAATTCAGGATGGCTTTTATCCTCAGCTCTGGAGACACCTTGAAACATTTAGGTTGACCACTGGGAGGCAGATATTTTCTAAGAGATTTAGTATTTGTTTGTGCAAATCTGCTCACTAGAAGCTCTGATCCAACCAACAAGTGCTCTTTCACTCCCCCACCCCCCACCCACCCCCTGTCAGCTCTTTGTGGTCATCCAGAAAGGAGTTCCTTCCCCATTTCCCCTCCAATATGATAGGGCAAGCCTCTGCTAACCTTTGTAAAGGCAGATCTAATTTAGAAGCTTCCTAAGAAGCTTAGGAAATATTCATTCCTAAAGAAGTTTAGGAAACAAAAACACATACCAAAGTGGATCAATATTCACTTACACTGTCCTCAGATGTACAAAAACAAATAGACTTTTTATTCTTCTGTAATTGATCTGGTTTTTCTTACAGGCTTTCTTTCATCTAATTGAAAGAAAGAAGAAATTTTTTAAAAAGAAATATTTGTTTAACCCAGTTACTGGGTCTTTTTGGTATCACATCTCTTTTTGGACTATGTCATAAACTCTCCATGTGTCAAACTGTCTGAAGTCTGATACTTCCCCAAGCTTCTCCTAAAAATTACACCACAGGACAAGGAAGGGAGGAAGGGAGTGGCTGTGGATCATGTGACTTGGGGAGGCAGGTGGGAGAAAGCCACTGGTGTCCTTAAAATGTAGCATGAGATCTGCTGCTTTGACTGGGCTGTCTCCTAAAGACCACAGGGGTATGACCATGTTCCACAGGCACTCTGCTGCTGACCAAGTCTATAGCTGGCATCAACCGGGTCTGTCAGCCTAGCCATCATGGATTCCTGCTGGCAGAACTGAAACCCAAGCAGGAATCCCTGCCCTGCTGTCCTCTGCAACATGACATGCTTTGTCCACTGAAGCAAGCTTTGTCTACCAACCTCCCTAGTCAGGCTTTGCAAAGCTGAATAGTTGCTTGGCCCTAGAGACATGAAGATCTCTTTGAACTTTTTTGACCACTTGAGAATTAAGGGAGATTTGAGAAAGCTAACCCAAGGCTTCCTTAGGCCTACCCATGTTACAAGGCCAACCTGTGAACTAAATCCATAGCAGAATCCTACATATGCACCCCATGCTTCACACATGTGCATACACACTTCCCATCTACAGGGGTCAAGATGGGAAAATGAAGATGAAAACCAGCCCTTCTTCACCTCCCTATCCCCTGTCTTCTGAGGACAGCCCCCCATGAGCCCCAACAGCAGGAGCAGACTGACTATCTGCTACCTCTATAAATGGTCCTCTCCTGGTCACAAGTCTTATGTCCTACCCACCAAGCATGGGGGAAAACCTAGCAAGCTTTGTCAGTCTCCTGACACTGTTAAGAAAGTAGGGAGAGGAAAGAGTTTGGAGGAGCTCTTTCCTCTCTTGATAAAGATCCTTTTAACAACACAGATCTGAAAGGGAAAACATCTTACTTTAAATATGCAAATTGGAATAGTTACTTTCTCTTTGCATCCTTCTTATCAACCTCTAATTGGTAGGAAGATGCCTCAAGTAAACAATAAGACAGGACTTCATGTAGGTAAATGCAAAGCAAAATTATATTTCAAGAGTGTCACCCTATGATACAATCACAGCTCTTCAGCTATATTCTCCGGATCCTTAAAGCCCACTACATCCCCAAGGTCCAAAACACCTTCAGATAAGACAAGGCTGGTAGTCTCAAGGAACCTTCAGGCTAATGGAAGAAAGACCCTGCTATCTCTCAGACAAGGAGCAAGATCTGATATGCACAGAGTGAAGACAATGAAATGCTTTAGCTAGAGTGGCTCAGAAGGCCCTCTGCCAGCTCTGATTTCCCTTCCTCCTCTGCTATTGTGAAGTTATTTATTTTTTAAAAAAATCTCTCTGCTGTTTGGAAGGAAGGCACCGAAGCAAACAGAGAGGCAGCAACTGCCACACAGTGGAGGCTGCAGACAGCCCTATTGTCAGGAACAAGCAATCCCCTGGGGTATAAGCAGAGTGGATGTGGATGCCTACTGGGTCCCGATTTTGCATATGCAATTTGTGCCCATAATTATTTTTGATTACTTCATGGGTCACATCAGGCTTTACCAAGCAAACATCCACTAATTAAATATTATGCAAAATGTCTTGTTCCGGTGCAGTCTTCTATATGTAAAACAGATTCTGCTGGGGGGAAGAAAAGTCTTCCAATGGTTTTCACGAGTTTGCTTTCATTTCAGTAAGACCCCTTGAGAGTGGCAGATGATAATTTTTAAAAATCAACTGACATCCAGAGATTTGATGGGCACAGATCTAAATGTTGCCAATGTTTTTCTAGATTGCATGTTCTCCTTCCTTTTCAAAATTAGCATCAACATGTAGTAAACCTAATAGAGAATAAAATAGCACGTAGAAATCAAAATATCTATGTCTCTCTCTCTCTCTTCTAAACAATCACTTAAATTTCTACTCGATTTAGGGGTTTAGGCAAGTATAGGCTTGAAGATATGAACCAGAAGGGTGGGCCCTGAGTCAGTGGCATTCCATGTCTGGAACCCCGTGGGTCCACAACTGCTCCTTCTGCAGGCTGGTCTAAAAGGCTGTGGCCTGCCCTGGACCTGCCTGCACAGCTCGTTCCTATGCTAGCTTGAAGTGTTTGTCTTCTGTGAGGTCCTTCTTGATATCTCTGGGCAAACTTTTCAAAGAAAAGGAAACCCTCAACACACAGCCTCGGTGATTCTTTGTACTGTCCACAGGCTTCAATCACCTTGTTTCTCAAATTGCTTGAAAGGGAAAGGTGGGTTTTTCCAAGGAGTATGGGTCTGTAGAATTCAACCTTATATTTTGGAAGCTGCCCCTACCAGTGTTAACATTGTCTTTGTCGAGGTCTTTGTTTCCGAGTCTCCTTCCATCCCCAGGACCCTTCGGGCTCACCCATAAGCCCATGTTTCTTCTCTCCATTGCCAAGAATCACACTTCCAGCCACTCATACTTGCTGCTCTAGTCTAGTTCTTCTTGGCAAGACTCTAGTTACAACATCCAGGACCTTGTGATGGTGTGACAGCAGAGGACTCATGGACCCAGGGCACTTTAGAAAGTGTTCACCATGGCAACAATTAGAACTCTAGAGAAATCAAGCTTCACCAGCCACACCTGAGGCAAGCTTCCAGGGAAGATTCTACTGTGTTACAAATGGCATTCATCTCAGCAGCCTTGGAGAGCCAACTTCTTAGGGGCACTTCAGGAACAGATCAAATCGGCACTCCAAAACCTCTTCCCCAAGGGAAGACTTCAGTGAGAAATCCAAAAGGCTCCAAATAACTTGCCCCATCTCTGGTGCCCGGGGCCTGACCTAGGGCCTCCTCTGAGACATCCTTAGAAGGATTTCCCCCTGTGAGAAGGAGCCCACTGTCTTAGGATATATGGGCTCACCTAGTGAACTCACAACTTCTCCTCACCTGCTGCTTTCTGTCTCTGCTATGATTTTGCTCTTAATATATTTACTCAGGAATTTCCAATTGCATCCAAAAGTGGGAAGTACTGATGAAAGATACGGATGGTCCCCAGTGGACAGCAGATTAATTAACAGTCCAGATGAGAAAACAAAGCAATCATCTTATTTTTCTTGAGTTAGTCTTTTATAGCTTTACTTAATTTTACTTAAAATTTACTTAATTTCTCATGATTTAGCAAAAAATTAGCCAACTCCTCCTCATATATTAATTTATAAAATACTCTACAGACAAATGAAGATAAATGCTGCCTATGTATTATATATATGTATATATGTTTATGTACATATATCCATAAATATGTACAGGTGTGCATATATGCGTGTATATATGTATATATGCACACATGAATAAATATGTATTGTATAGTATTTATGTGTGTATATGTGTATTATATATGCATATATGTATGTGCATAATGCTATTACTTTTGTTCTCTATTATATGTCCTTATAGTATACTAATTGGCTAAACTGAGCTTACCATATATATATTTCTGGTGAACTAATTGAGGGTAACAAATGCTAGCTGAGCCTGTGACTATCTACCATATACAAAACTGTAGGGATATTTTAATTCAAGTAAAACAAATATTTTCAGCCTTCCCCAGACCTTTTTCAGCATGTCTGATTTAGAGGGTCTGGGCTAGAACCTGAGAACTTATCTCTCTAATCTTCTCAGGTAATGCTGATACTGTTGGTGTAGAGCAGTGACTCTCAACCTCCCTAATGCTTCAACCCTTTAATACAGCTCCTCATGTTGTGGTGACCCCCTCACCAACCATAAAACTATTTTCATTGCTACTTCGTAACTGTAATTTGCTGTTGTCTTGACTCTTCCTGTAAATATCTTATACTCAGGATATCTGATATGCGACCCAAAGGTGTCATGACGCACAGTTTGAGAACCACTGGTGTAGGGGTTCTTGGACATCCTGGGACAAGATATAAAGGGAGAGAGAGGGACCATCCTCCTTTTTCTTTGAGCATATTCCTTACAGAACTAACAACTGTGCATACTTCTTTGCCTCTTTGAAATGTCTGTAAGCCCTTTTAAAAGAGAAGTGAGCCTCTTTGCCAATTTTACAAACAAGATGTTTCCTCAGGACCGGGAAGCTGTCTCTTTGTAATGCAGTCATCAAGGAACAGACAAGGCACCGTGTCCCACTTTGCTGGGAGGATGGGAGCCTAACTTCACTGCACACCTGGAGCCACACTGCAAACCTACCATCTGCCATAAAGACGTGAGAGCCATGTCTCTCCTCCAGATCAAGGCAAGTATCAGCACAGACGGTCACCCCGATTCCCAAGCAAACTTGGATGAGGATGAACTGTGTACAGCACACAGTGCTGTTAAGTCCTCTTATGTGACAACTAGTTACCGTTTCTCCTGAACACACATATGACATGTGTTATGTCTGCTTGGCTTTAGAAAAAGGGCTTTTTCATTTTGTTTTGTTTTGTTTTTGTTTTGTTTTCTGTCTTTGCCATATCACATTCTGGTTAATGCTCATTCAATAATAAAACTATCTTATTTTCTTCGACTTTTATTAAATGGGCATACTGGGTTGGCAGGAATTGTGTTCCTTTGTACTGTGTGTGTCTGTGTCTGTGTATCTCTGTGTATGTGTGTGTGTGTGTATGGGTGTGTGTGTCTGTGTGTCTGTGTCTGTGTGTGTCTGTGTGTGTGTGTGTGTAATCCAAACACTCTGTGTTTGAATACTTACTCTATGTGTGATTTTGTTTTGATTTTTGTTTTTAGAGACAGGGTTTTTTCTGTGTAGCCCTGGCTGTCCTGGAACTTGCTTTGTAGACCAAGTTGGCCTGGAACTCACAGAGATTGTCTGCCTCTGCTTCCTGAGTGCTGGGATTAAAGGCATGCACCACCACGCCTGGCTCTCTGTCTGATTTTAAAGGATTTTAATGTGCTGTGGAATTAAAATGAGAATTAAATCCATCTGAATGCTATTTAGTTGTCTCAGATTAAAATAAAACCCAATAGGAATCAAGCACCTGGATGGAGGAGATAATTCTGAAGAATTCTGGATAATCTTTAACACGATTAATTATCATACACCTGTCTCCAGGCCCTCTGGTTATCATAAGGCTTTCCTTAGAGAGATATTTCATTTGAAACTATGGCTCTTACATTTAAAAAAAGGGGGGGAAATAGAAAGAAAACCAACCAACCTCAGGACTTCACCAGTGATTTTTAAGTAGTAAGAATACAAATGAAGGTAATTTTCTTTGATGACATTAGTTTAAAAACACATCATGGGTTGTCTTTCCAACTGTGAAAAACACTGAGCACTGGATATTCAGAGGAGACCATTTATAATCTTACAAATCTGGGCATCATCCTACAATGGCAGGCTCCCTGAGAAAGCACAGAGAACAGGTTTTAATCTACAATGCCAGCTCCTTCCTCCTTTTCCTCATTTGCCATGTAAGAGGAGGGTACAATCTTATATGCCATCTAAGTCTTCCCCTTTGTAGATTCTTTTGTCTTTTTATCAACAAAGGTTGTGTGTGGGTACACCTCTATGTATTGCATCTATTTATTTTAAAGTTGATGAGGCATATATATGACCTCGCCATGTCTGCAGGTCTTCAGGCAAGCTAGGCTGTTGGTGAGTGACTTTCTACTCTACACTTTGAGTGTAGCTTAGCAGTCACCGTGGAGAAGACCAGTTAGACTAGTGAACTCAAAAGGAGTCTTGTGCTTGTCTCTATCTGGACTTGAGCTGTCTTGAGGCTCTTTTCAAAAAACCAGTCATTAGACTTTATTTCCTGCATATACATAAAATACACAAAGTTATGACTAATGGGTGGTAAGTTGTTTGTGACAGGGCTTCATGATACACACACACACACACACACACACACACACACACACACACACACACACACACACACACACAGCTGGTGTAGACCTCCCAAGTGCTAGGATTAGAGATGTGTGCTACCACACCAAACTAAAACTTGATTTTCCCGATTATACAATATGTTTTAAGTCCTAGAAATACACTGTTCTGACTCCCAGAAAGTACTTCTTACACTTCTACACAGATTTAAAGAATGCCAAAGCAATCATCTCATCAGAAAGCTGAGCTCTGAGCTGAGACCACATGACCAAATTCCTGTAGAACTTCAAGTCACCTTGTCACTCACAATGAGCAGGTGAAATGCTTATTCTCATCAGGATGAGTTTGCTGATCAGCCCAGGGACCTGGAAACACATGCCTGCTCTAGCCTGCCCCTGTATGATATGCAACTGCATGCACCATGAGCAGATGAATCAGCAGCAATAGGCTGAGGAAAGAATGGCCTTTGTATTGAGATTCGCAGAACTGGGAAATACCATCCCAGGAGGTAAAGATCAGATATGCTATCATTTGGTCACACGCCTCCACCTGTGAAAAGGTGCACAGCAGTCTGAGATCACCCATAGCTTATTTGAACCACTCTTGCACACCACCACCCTCTTCTGATCTGCCAGTTTATCATAACGGAGATCTTTATGACCCATCATCTTGACTTCCAACTGTTTCTCTCACACATGCACCAAGCAGTGTGAACCTTTTGCACAGTACCAATGTCAAAGATCAATAATCATTTGTATTGTATTGTTTTCCATCAGTTCTGAATTTAAACAAGGTCATGTTGAGAAAACTCAGGAATAAAAGAAAAAAAGAGGCTACGGGAACCTAAACTCTTATGTTAAAATTCTCAGGTGAGCTGAGAAAATTGCTTGGTAGTTAAAGCACTTGCCACACAAGTGTGAAGACTGGAGTTCAAATCCCAAGGTCCCATGTAAATGCTGAGTAGACAAGGCAGCCTGCCTGTAAATTCAGTCTCATTAGTCAGAGAAAAGGGATCTTCAGAACAAACTGGCTAAGGAGACAAGCCACATCAATAACTCTAAGTTTGATTGAGACATCCAGCCGGCAGTTCAGGAAGATGCCCCACATTCACCATGAGCCTTCCCTAGTGCGCATGCACACACACAGCAACACACATACATGTGCACACAACACACATAGATATATATATGAAAATGGGGCTTTAGATCTCACAGATAGGACACTTCTGCATTCAAATGCTCTACCACTGAGTTATACTCCCAAGGTAGGGCACTTCTGGACTAAACCTTACTACTGAGGTTGCCACTAACAGCACAGAACCCTCCAAATTCCTCCCCGCTGTGGAAGGAGAAAGCACCAGGCACAAACAACTAGGAACATTGATCTTTGAATCAAACAGATCTGCCTTCCAAACCTGGTTCAACCATTAAGTGAAAATGTGAAGTTGGTCTGGATACTTCGTCTACCTGAAGTTTCTTGAAGGAAACTTTTCTAAAAAGCTGAAAACTGAGCTAAAAATAAACAAGCGAATTCTTCAAACAAACGTAGCTACTTGGTGTTCTTGTAGGATGGCTCTACCTAGTTTTCTGTTTCCAGTACATCAGACATCTTAGTGTGCTGTTATGCCAGTTTTTCAGTTGAAAGAAATGAAGAGAGGGAAGGAAATCAAAGAGAAATAATTTCACAAATTATCAGGCCACCAAAAGCCAACAAAGCCTAGCCTGACAAGACATAGATTCATCCATTTGTCTCTTTTAAAATGCCAAGTTCTGAGTCCACAACTCAGTCAAAACTAAAATAAAAATCCCAACTGCAGCTCATTCATATCAAGAAAACTTATTGCTTTCAACTCAATTTATCATTCCATGGTTCAAATCAACATCACTACGGCATGTTTCAAATTAATTAAAAGACATTCCTTTCCATCCAAGGTATAATCAAGGCAATTTACTTACAAACATAATCAAGAAATTATGTAAAGGAAGATTAACCATATGAAGAATTTTTCATGAGTGAAGTTAATTGATTTTCCTATCTATTTTCTCAGGTTTAAATGAGGATTCTAAAAGACTGAGTTTTCAAAAATATCTCAACTCAGCAGCATTTCAGAATATGTCCTTAAAGGAGATCATGCTTTCCACTGTAAGAGCTCCCAGGCTCTGGGGCTCTGGGATACTTAGGTAGGGAAGTAGCTGTGAGGATGCCAGCAGCTGTATTCAGATTTCCCGAAACCCTTGGCCAGAACTCCTGAAGATTTGAAATTATGTTGGGGCAGGGGGGCGGTGGGATGGTGACACAGTCTTTCTTTCTATAAAGCTTAGAGCTATGTATTTTAACAGTTCAGGGGAAGACAAGATTATTCACTGTTCTGAACATGGGAGAGTAGTGGGAAGAAAGGCAGCTGTCCGTGTTTGTTCACCTCCAGTTCTGCCTTACAGAGAAGAAAACGCTTGCTTGCAGTAATCACCTTCTTAAAGAGGATTGGTGCCCTCTGCTGAGAGGCAGAGAGTCTCATACAGACAACAAACTGTGCTGTAAACAGAAATCCTGAAAAGATTCCCGTGGCCCCAGACCTCTACTCTAGCACCCCCATGACCCCCTAAGTTTCTTCCCAAATCACCGCAGGAACTCCCGTTCTTACATGGAAACAGTGAAAGCAGCTCAGGGTTCCATGAGCAGTGGCCACGCACATTTCCCCAATAATTACATGGTTGAAAAGTCTCTAGGGCCACTGCAGTTTCCATACTATAAAATATCTTACCAGTCAAACAACTGTTGGGAGAAATTTGCTTGTGTTGATTGCTCCGAGACCACCAATAGCGTCCAACCTCAGTTCAAAGGGTAAAGTACATATTCAGCTGGCCAGAGTGGACCATAGAGTTTCCTGGCCAACCCAGAGGGAGAGATAAGGGAACACAGAAGAGGAAGAGAAGGAGCCGAGGAGTATCGCAGCCCTTTCGATCAAGGAAGTGGAGAAAGGAGGGTGATTGTCTCTGCCTCGCTCTGTGGATCTCTCAGGTTTATTCCCAATATTTACTCTCATGTTCCATTTTTTAATAAAACAATAAAAGAAATCACAGACCCTCAATAAACAACTGATGCTTATTAATACTCTTTTCTCTATGAAAAAATCAGTGCAAAATGTTTAATTAAACCATGGTCAACACAAGACCACTAACATTCCTACATTGAATTTATACAATCCCAACTGAACACCAGTAAAAGGAGACTTGGGGACCAGGGTACTTGGGTTGGCACCCCAGCTCTGGCGCTTTCCAGTTTCGTGAATCCAAACAAGTTATACATTCTTCCTTCTCTGTCAGATAGGAGCGATAATAGAGCTTTCCCTGTGGAGTTGGATGAACTAAATGAATAGATCTGCTGGAAGGATTTATAACAGCCATAGTAAATGTTAACTTCTACTAGCTCTGATTTTTCAACAGCTATAATTCTGGAAATAATTCCAGGAAATATTCCAAAGAAATCGAGTCCCTGGATGTTTGGGTCTAAGGGAAGGACTTTGCTTTCACGCCTTTTATTTCACTTTATTCTTAAAGAACTTTTTATTTCAGTATTATAATTTAACTACATGTCTTCCCTTCCCTTCAAACCTTCCCATATACTGCCCTCACTCTCCTTCAATTTCATGTCTTTTTTTCACTAGTTGTTCTTGCATGCATATATGTATATACATATATATTCCTAAATATAACCTGCTCAGTCCATATAATGTTACTTGTGTGTATGTTTTTAGGACTGATTACTAGGCCCTGGATAATCAATTCGTGTGCTCTTCCCAGGGGATAACTACCTCTCCCCTCCCAGCTTTCGTCAGGTGCCTATAATTCTTTGTATAGGACTGAGGCATTGTGGGTTTTTCTTCATCCACTTTAGCATGTCCACTGGTGTCATCATTGTTCAGTTTATGTTTAGGCTGTCATGTTGGTGAGACTTTATGGGTCTAGTTCCTGAACTTGCTAGGAGATACAATCTCACAGCAACCAGCCTGGTCCTCTGGCTTTTACAATCTTTTCACCCCCTCTTCAGCAATGTTGCCTGAGCCTTAGGATCAGAAGTGTTTTGGAGATGTATCAGTTGGTACTGGGTTTTACAACTCTGCATTTTGATTGGATGTGGGTTTTTGTAGGGATCTCCATCTGTTGCAAAGAGACGTTTCCTTGTTCATCTTATTTTTTATGTTTCCTGCAATTCATTCCTCACCACTGTTGTAAGTACTGTCTTTCTGTACAAGGTAAGTTGAAAGTAAATGATCATTATTCATGTTGAACTAAATAGGTCAGTAGCAATGATGCTGGTTATTTAAACCCTCAGTCTTTAAGTGGCTTTTTCATTCATCAAGTTTCACAAGTAGGTATATATTGTTTCTGTGTACTTCATTTTATTTGGAAACTCAAGAGATTCGATTTGATAGATGCCAAGCCCTTTGGAGAAGGGGGTAATGGAATGCCAGAAGTCAGTTGGTTCCATTGGGTTTCTGAGAGTTTGAGGATGTACTTCCCAGCTGGTGGTACTGTTTGGGAAGAGTGGAAACTTTAGGACATGGACCTACCTGGAGGAATAGAGAAATTTCTATCCACCTCCAATACTTCTAGCTCTTTGGTTTCTACTCCAGTGTGTGAGAAGCTGCCATCTCATGCTCTTGTACCCATGCCAGTGACCATGCCTGCCCGCCCCCCGCCCCCATGGTGGACTGAAATCTCTGAAACTGTACTCTAAAACTGAACTTTCCTCACTTGTTTCTGTCAGGTGTTTTAGTCACAGTAATGAGAAAAGTTACCAAAAAAAAATCATAATCTAACCATAAGGATAATAGTTTGAAAATGACAGTTCCTTCATCTTTACTATTCACAAAATACATTCATAACTCTGGAAAAAAATGCCAGACTTGGGCTATACAGGCTTCTCATTGGCTCCCAGCTACTGTAACTTATCAGCTCCCAGGCTGACTCTGAGGACAGACACACCCCCTTCCCTGCCAGGTTCTAATACTGGCTCTATAACCTTCAGAATGTATGATCTGATCTTCAAAATGGAGATAATACTAACCTTATATGGTGTTATAAAGATTCAATATGTGATTCCCCTAAAACAGGGCCCTATATGAGTAAGACTTACTATTACCTTTATTTCCAAACAAAAGAAAATCAAAATATAGGTTTAGACTGGGACTGTAAGTTCAGCAGTAGGTCATTTGCTCAGTAACTTAGGAAACCACAATAGTCAGAATTCATTTGACCATTTTAGTTAAAACATATTCAAATGACCCCAGGAACAGAAAGAGGAGTTGAGATGAATGAGTCCCAATCCAAGTCAGTTTTGTCCCCCAAGAATGCACAACAATTTCTGGAGAATCCTGGTTGTCACAGTAGGAAAGAGGTGCTACAAGCACCTGGTGGTAGAAATCAAAGAGGATTATCAATGTCCCACATTGCACAGGAAAGCCCCCTGAATCACCTTATAGCTGATGCTGAGAAACCTTGGTAAACAAACCAGCACTTCTCACGTCTGTGTGCATAGGACTCACCTGGGAAGGCTCACCAAAGTGTATATTGTGATTCTGCTGGCCAAGGGTAAGCTCTAAGAGTTGGATTTTGTAACCTACATCATTGAAAACTGGTTAGAACAATCTCATGGCCTACCTGAGAACTGCTGGGTCAGAATCTGTATTATATTAACACTCCACTGTTGAAAGAAGAAGAAAGAGTGGAAATAGGAGAAGACATGGAGGACAGAGGATTGGAGAAAGGGGAAGAGAGAAGGGAACGGAAACGGAGGGGAATTTGGAAAATGTTTTAAGCTGGTTTAATCATAAAGATTTTTACCACAGGACTTCTCAGAAACTTTAATGTTTTAATGTGTATTTTGAAATTCCAAAAAGAGGATTTTCAATATTGACTACAGAAGCTTGTGGTCTATCTCAGGGCCTTAACAATCTAAGGCAGTGGTTCTCATTTGATCTTGTAGGGGTCGCATATCAGATATCCTGCATATCAGATATTTATATTACATTTCATAAAATAGCAGAATTACAGTTATGAAGTAGCAATGAAAATAATCTTATAGTTGGGGGTCACTACAGCATGAGGAACTGTATTAAAGGGTCGCAGCCATTAGGGAAGGTTGAGAACCACTGCTCTAAGGAATTTCCATTGACAATGCAACTCTACCTCACAATTTTATTTACTGGAGCTGTGAGGACACTGCCCCATGGGATCTCCCAGAGCTACCTATCCTCAACTGACTCTGTGTCCTTTAGGAACCAGAAGAGGCAATAATAAACAAAATAGCAAGTAACATTTTTATCGTTTAGCACATATCAGGACATTCATTGCCCATAACAGTCCAGCAAGGTAGGAGTCAGCCCAATTCACATCTTAGAAAACTGATACAGCAAGGGAGAATCTGGCTGCAAGTCATGACCTAAGTCCTTGAATGGAGCCTTCTGAGGCTTGCAGATAAGAAACTGAGAACCAGAGAGCAGATCCAAATCCTGACCATCTATGTCTCCTCTTTTCCAGTCCTCTTCTAGCAACAGGACTTCTTTGCAATAAGTGACCTGGCCTCTGTCTATCTCAATTGCTAACTTACATCTCTGTCTTCTGTTTTCCATGTTCTTTGCTGCAGCTCACTTTCATGATGACATAAATCTCCTTTTCCATGAATGAACTCTCAGGACAGAGACCTACTGCCTTGTTATAGTAGCCACAGATAAACATTAGGAGAACCTGAAATGTTAAGCACACAGAGTTGTTCCTTCAAGAAAAAGAATGCAATGTCTGCTATCCACCCAGAAGGCTGGGGCAGATGTGTTTTCTAGCCTAGTGATTTTTGCTCTATTTGTGTGGCCAGAGATTTTTCTGGCAATGGACCATCCCCCAGATCTATACCATAAGCTTGTTTTTCTCAATCTATAGAACCTATTTTGATGGACTTTACAGTTCCAATATAGTCATGTCTGATCTGTATTTAGCTTACTTTGTTCCTCAAGATTTATGTATGTTTTGCTGTGTATGCAGGATTGAGTTAGTTATCACCTGAATAGTTTTCACCAAATTGTTTTGTGTTTAAATGTGCCTAAAACAAACCAGTGTCAGATTCCCAAAGTTTAAACCAACACCAGCTATTGAGTCATGTTGAGCCAACAGCCTTCTTCCCTCCCATAGTTCATCTCTCCACAGCCTATTAAATCCAAAGAGACCCCCCTTTCCTTGTGGTTTAGGCTTCGCAATCATTGCCTGAGTGGATATGTCACCACTTCCAATTCCTTATGCAGAATGAAGCCCATTGTGGTGGTTTGAATGAAAATGGCCCCCGTAGGCTCATGAGGAGTGGCACTATTAGGAGAGGTGGTCTTGGAGTAGGTGTGGTCTTGCTGGAGGAAATGTGTCACTGGGACAGGCTTTGAGATTTCAGCTCAAGTCAGGCCCAGTGTCAATCTCTCTTGCTGCTGCCTGCTGATCCAGATGTAGAACTCTTGGCTCCTTCTCCGGTACCATGTCTGCCTGCATGCCACTGTGCTTCCTAACACAATGACAATGAACTGAATCTCTGAACTGTAAACCAGCCCCAGTTAAATGTTGTCCTTTATAAGTTGCCATAGTCATGATGTCTCTTCACAGCAACAGAAACCCCAACTAAGACAACCCATTAAGCTTAGGGCATTGGTGAGCCAGCAGCTCTCACCAGAGGGGAGAGTGTCTTCTATTTACCAGAATAAGAGGTAATTCTTATAGTAGACTTAGACAGGTAGTCTCCCTTCTCATTGGACCCCTGCATTTGTTACCTGATACCCACCATTATAGAGATCATCTGCCCACAGCAGTCCACTATTATTTGTTTTATATCACATGCATCATGCTAAGTGTTTACATCTCTCATCCTGTAACTCTCACAACACTGTGAAGTAATCTTCCACTCTGCTGTGAGTAATGAAGTTTGTAGAGAGTATATTACATATCCAATCACATATCATTAATATGCAGCAAAATCCACCTAACCTTCCTTGACCTGCAAACACATCCTTTCACACAGCCTCAGTAACCTTCAACTAAACAAATTCCCACGAAGTCTTATTGAACATCGATCAAGGAGGAACTGGAGATTGGCAATGCCTGTTTCTTGGTTTCCTCATAAAAGGCACCACATGAAGCTTTCTTGGCAAATATTGCACACCAATATGGCAGATGTTCAAACTGAGGCAAGATGCTGCAGCAAGCAATTATGTTTCCAGCCCAAATTTTCCACTAAACAAGATTTTGGCCTATGTCAAATCACAGTGCTAAAAAGGGCTCTCCAGCTCCAGTTTCAAAGAGATGTGGGTTTGTGAAGACAGTTATCACATTACGGCACTGGCAAACGAGCATTGAGAGAAGACCACCCACTGCCCTGCTAGTTCCCAGTGAAAAAGATCATCAGTGAGTACGTTAGCCTGGGCAGCTGGACCACAGGGCTTTGTGTCTCTAAATATTCCTTTAGCATATCAGTTACTTTGTAAAATGAAATCATGGAGCTAAATAGGTTCAAACACCAAATCACATAGCCCTTTGAAGTAATAATGCAATCTCAAATCATACATTAGAAGCAGTTCATAAAATGTTCCTTGGAAAGAAACACAGGGTCTCTCACTGAGCCTAGAGCATACCGATTAGGCCTGGTTGGCTAAGAGCTGAGATTATAGACTTGCCACCACACTCAGCCACCACACACTTTAATGTGGGTGCTGCAGATCACACTCAGTCCTCCTGTTGCACAGCAGGCATTCGACTAGCTAAGCCATCCCCTCAGGCTCTTCTATGCACATTCCTGAAGCCCACAGTTGTTAAACACATCAGAGCCTAGACTCCCTGTCACCCATTGTGTTGGAACAAGCCAAAGAAGAAAAGAGCAGGAAACAAATGCCTCTTCTCCAAATGCCCTCACTCTGTCATAGGATGCCACCACAGGTAGCCTTTCCACACAGAAAGGCAGTGTCAAGGTATGTTTTCCTCAAGTGTGCTCCTCAAACTACCTGGAGCAAAACATTAGGTGTTTATCTATCTTGTTTTTAATTCACAAGTTAGGGTTTCTATGACTGTGATAAAACACTGTGACCAAAAGCAACTCGGGGAGGCAAGGGTTTATATCAGTTTCCAACTCTCAGGTGACATGCCATCCTTGAGAGTAGTCAGGGCAGGAACTGGAAGGCAGGAACTGAGGCAGAGGCCACGGAGGAGTGCTGCTTACTGGCTTGCTACTCCTAACTTGCTCTGACTGCTTTGTTACACTATCCAGGACAACCTGTCCATGGTAGCACCACCCATAGTGAGCTGGGCCGTCCCACATCAGTTATCAAACAAGAGAACTCCCCCACAGACTTGCCTACAGGTTAATCCTATGGAAGCATTTTCTCAATTAAGATTTCTTCTTTCCAGATCAACCCCTAGCTTCTATCAAGTTGACATAAAAACTAGCCAGCATGCAAAGCATCTCAGATTGACACTAAATAAAAAGAAAATGATCAGGAAAATAAAATACAATTTGAATGTCACACAAATTTCAAATTGTTACAGAGATTTCCAAATGCTTACCCACCATTTTTTAACTTCTCTTGTGATTTTCAGTAATGAATCATTCAATATCAACAGATCACAGAACCAACCACAGAGGACTGTAAACTCCAATGAGGACTATTGTGCAAATCAATAGTCCATCCAATTCCAGACACTTACTGGGCAACCTCTCTATCTACACCAGGTACTGAGGTGCTGCTACTATTTGAGAAGTGGCTTAAATGGTTTTCTTTACCTCAAAGTTAACCTTGGAGATGAGGAGAAAAGCCTACTATACACAAAACCTAACCCTGACTCAGCCTCTGCTTCCCACATATACTTTCCCTCCTCATGTCCAAGCTCTATTTCTTCACCAGCTGTTTCCCCAGAAAAAGTCCTGAACCATCCATTTCTCTCCATCTCCACTATAACTCCCGTGTCACTCCTCCATGACCTCACACTGGGATTGCTGCGGTGCCTGCCTCTGTCTCCCAGCCTCCTCCCCAGACTCCATCTCAACCCTATCAAGCAGAGTTAGTCTCTTAAAACAGAAAATTCATCAAATGTTTAACCAAATGGCTACCCACACTGCTGAGAATACAACACCTCGTCATGGCCAATCTCATTTCAAACTATTTATCCTTCCTATAGTCACACAGGTCTTCCTCGTGTTCCTTTTGGCCATCTAGCCTGTTCCCATTTTAGGGTATCTAAACTATTGGCTTAGCCAGGAGCATTGTGAGTCTCAATGTAACTGTAACATCCTTAATGGGGCTTTCCCTTTCCACCCAAAAGCTTTATTTCACTTCACTGAGATTTCTGTCATCACTTGGCTTACTGCCTGAGAGCCAAAGCCTGCCATGCCATTAGCATTTGACAAACATTTACTCTCTGCAAGGAAAACTTTCAGCAATCCAGGAGTCTCTATTTGGTTGCTTCTTAATGATAAGAAAAAAAATAACTAATTTTCTCAAAAGAAAAGAGTCCAAATAAAAAATGCTGAGGAGTTCTTTGCTGACTTACTTGAGATTTAATTATGTGAAGAATTTTGATAAAAAGAAGGAAAAATATTATCGTGCATAACGGTGTTAATGTGTGAGTTTTTATTGTTTACCCCAGTCTCCTTCCTGGGGTTTTATTAATGAGCCAACTATCTCGTATGTGATAATGTATTACAATGAGTTCCATTTGGTTGCAGGTCAAGATAAAATAGCACAGTGTAATTTAAACAAAATGATGTTTGCTTGGTGAATGGCAGACTCATTTAACACTTGCTTCTCTCTTAAGCACTTTAGCTGTGCACTCTCCAGCCTCCCTCCCCAATCCTTGGAGGAAGTAGACAAGCCAGCTGCTCAGCAACCTAATTTGGCCTCTGAGAAAAACAGGAATCAAGGTGGCCCCTCAAATGGCCATGTATCATAAAGGTCAGCCACCTTGCCGGGCAGCCTTTGAACAGTAGTGGGAATGCGGCAGCCACCTGTGAACTTCTGAAAAGCCAGGCAGGTACTCACCACCTGGTTACTTCTCAGAAGCAGCTCTGTGGCCCAGGGCACAGGACTCATCCCAGAGAGGTGGCATCCCCCTTCAACAGACGCCTTCAAAGGGTGGGTAGTGCCTTACGCCCACCTGTGTTAACCGTCAGCTACCCACAAGGAGTACAGTGGTGGGAATGCCCCTGTTATCTATGGCTTTCATCTCTGGGGTAGAGAGGTGCCGCTTTGGTGGGCTGCAGAGATGGTTTTCTAGAGTGGCTTTGCTTCTCATGACAACACTTCACCATGACACGACGAACATGTGCCATCTGCGGAGCAGAAAGGCACCTGACAGAAGAGCAGGACAAGGCATCGTCAGTGAGGCATGTGCTCAAAACCATTCAGCTTGCTCCAAAAGAATATTGAGTTCAAGTTCTAGAAAATACAAAGAACGCCTATTTATTTACCTGTTCTCTCAGCTATAAAAAGTACATATTTTGAGCCAATGAACCAAACTAATACAGTACCAAGTCACCACTAGGTCCCCAAGGTATTGCACTGACCACTTGGATCTGGGCCAAAATGTGACTATCTGTGATGTAATCATTTGTTCATCTATTTTTCCTCCCGAATCTCATTTTAAGGTGGTTTTGGAGATGCAGTAAATACTCAGGCATACTATTTTCCTAATACGTTCTACTTCCATCAATTATTGTTTCTAAATGTAGTGACTTTGCTGCCTACTTGGAGAAGATGAGCATGTGAGCAGAATTCCTGAAAACCTTACTGCATCTCTTCTTCCCCTGTGATGCCACTGAACGTTTGTTTGATACACAGCATATTAGAGCTTAATTACAGAAGAATGCAAAGTGATCACTTTGGGTGCCATCTGTGTGAAACTCCTTGTGATTCTTGCAAATGGAGGACAACTAAATAAGATGGAGTAGACTCATTTAGACTGACAAACACAGAAGCCATTAAGTCAGTGAAAACACTTTTGAAAAGCAAAGGTTATGACCAGTACTCCATGCTGTCCCAGACATATAAGGGGCCCCACAGGCCCTCCTTGTTTATGAACCCAGAGCATCTGAAGTCCAACAGTCAAGCCCTCATCCTCAGCTTGCATGTGCTCTTTGTCTTGCCCTCAATTAAAGCCTTTCTCCTGAGTTCTGTGCACCTGCATAGGAGCCACCAGGTGCTCAGCTGTTCACATGCAAAACAACAACCAGCACACATCTCTATGTGGGACACACTTGGTAGACTGAGGGAAGGAGAAGCTGAGTCTGCAGGCAAAGTCCGCAGTCAGAACAAGAGCAAGGACATCAAGCTGAATGAAAACAAATACTGCGTGTTTTTCCCTGAGAAAGTCAACAGATCCAACTTCAGAAAAACAAAAGGGCATTGCAGCTTACCGACATTTGAAAAACAAGTTGGATTCGCTACAAAAATCTAAATATCTACCCACTGCAGATATGTATAGTTTGTATATATGCATGTATGGAAATGCTGAATGGTCAGAAACCATTAACCAGCACATCAAAACAGACAAAAATAAAATCAAAGCAGTTAAAGAAAATCACAGAGCATTCTTAAAGAACCAAGGCCTCTTCAGGAACCAGTTGCTGACATTTCCCAAACACTCTCTTAAAAGACTTAGGAAAACATATTTGCAAAGACATTTGATACTATGATGTTTATAAAGTCTTAATCTGTGTGTGATTCAAATCCTTTGCAGGGCTTCCCATCCTTGGAGAGAAGATGGGGGAGATGAGAATAATTAGTGGATTTTTTTTCCTGTCTGGTAGTTAAACACCCTAATTACTTCAAGCACCATTACCACCACTTTCACATAAGCCATCCTTTGAAAACACTTTTCAATCTAAACGAAAATTGATGCTAATTTCTTTCCCAGAATATAGCCAATATTAACACAATTTGGAGAGCCATTGGATTTACTTTTTAAATCTTAACAGGGATGTCAATATTATAACAGCACACAATGGAGATAATCTGCCACATCCAAAGTGGAACCAACCAGAAAGTCTTTACAATGACTACACACTTTTGTAGGCATAAAAAGTACTATAATTATATATCATGTACCATAACTTTTATTACTGGGTTGTCATTATTTTGGTACTAAAATGCCATCCTATATTCCTTCATGCAAAATTTACTTACATTAGAATTATAGTGCTGGGCCTTTTATTCTTCCCTCTTTTATGCTGGAGAGAATAACTTTTTCTGATTGTTATCTCGATAAATCAACATGTTGGTGAAGCTTGTGAACACATTTTTCATTAGTTTCTTTGTCATAAATTTAGTGGATTAATAAATCATGACATTATTTGTTTCTAACATAAAATATAACAAAGGAACCAGATACTAGGTACATATTAGTTGAATGAATAGTTCATGTGCTCATTTTTGTGACTTCACCTGGCTGCCATAGACTAATGAAGTCAATGATCAGAAACATAATGCTCAAGAGACAATCTTCACTCAAGATAGAAAATGAGTGACATTTGGTTGACCCCTACTTTGGGGTGTGGGACAAAGTGCATATAACAATAACTATAATATAAGATAAAATGCAAATAGCAAGTGTTACAAAACCATATCAACAGTCCATGGGTGATAAAGTTATACCTGGCTGAGAGACTCAGAAAGACTACATGAGCGATGTGACCCCTGGAATGCATCTTAAAGGATGAATAGAAATTCACTGGGCAGAAATGAGTGGTGGCCATCCAGACAGAAACAATGATAAGAACAAATACATGCAGGCAGAATGAAATGCACAGGAGTCAAGTGTAGTCAGTTTACTGGTATCCTCGGTACATCAAGACAACTTTAGTGAATCAATAGTCAATGAGCAGCAAATGGCAATTTTGAATCAAGATTGTAACATGAAGATTAATAAGAAATTAATGCATACAACAAGTTGGAACTGCGAAAAATAGAAGCAAAGAATTAGAAAATAAGCATGCAATGGAAAATAAGTGAAGATGAAGAGGTGAATTATAGCAGAGCAAATGCAAAGGAGAGGTTAGAAACAAAAAATAATGGAGGGGCTGGGAAGATGGCTCAGCAGGTCAAAGTAATGCTCTGTAAGTGTGAGACCGAAGTTTGAATCCCCAGCACCCATGTGAAAAAAAAAATGCTAGGTATGGCTGAATACTCCCAGAAGCTGAGAATCGGAGGGGAAGGAGGCAAGTGGATCCTGGTAACTCCATGGCCAGTCTGTCTAGTAAACAGCTGGCTTCTGGTTCAGTGAGAGACCCTGTCCTCAATGTGGTAATGTAGAGAGCTATAAAGAAAGATGCCTGGCCTGCACTCATACACTCGTGGGCTTGTATGACTGTACATCACACACACACACACCATTATACAGATGCAAAATGAACAGATTTGGCAAGCCAATGTGGCACGTAAACAGGAGAAATGTCAGAAAAAGAAGGAGGAACTGTGTTAGACTAGGACAGTAAACACACGGGAAAAGACTGGCAAGAGCAAAATCAGCCCTGTCCAGACAGTCACCAGCCTAGAACCTCTCTCTCCTCTCACTGTCACAGCCTGTAAAGCTCACCTATCAATTGTCATGTCACCCTGGAAGCTTCGTCCAATAGTGCAGGACTGTCCGAGGCTCTCTCCTAATCTCACTCCATTTCCTACTACACATTTTAACATAGTTAAACACAAGCCCCAACCTTCAGGAGACATGAGCTCAACATTGTGAAGGGCAGACCCTAAGTTGACCTTCATACTCTAATAGTCCAGTCCAGGTGCACCACTGGCAGAAAGGGGTGCTTTCTTTGTACTTTACTTTTTCTTTAAAATACGAAAGTGAATTGAAAAATAATGTAACATTCAAAATCCTAAAATAGCAGACAAATTGCAATTAAAAATGCAGAATAGAAGGCAGGGTGGTGGTGGTGCACACCTTTAATCTCAGCACTCGAGAGGCAGAGGCAGGAGCATCTCTGAGTTTGAGGCCAGTCTGGTCTACAGAGTGAGTTCTAGGACAGCCAGGGTTACACAGAGAGACCCTGTCTTGAAAAACAAAACATTAAGAAACAAAGTAGAATAGAAAGTTGAGCCCGTGTCCCAAAAAACAGAGTGAACAGAAATACAAAGAACAGAAGAAGAGAAAGTGCACAGCACAGAGCACCAGTCTAAGAAGTCGGCTTCCAAAGCGGGTGCCTGGAATGTGAAGGAGAGAATCCCCCAAATGAAAGTTACATGCTCCCAGCCCAAAAATCTACTGAGTGCCCAATACAGAGCATGGAAAGAGGCCAATGAGGAAACAGCTCATCATGTTTTCAGAATCCTGGAGACTTCTAGAGAGAAAAAACAAAAAGGCTTCCACCATCCAGCACTGTATACCTCTCCATCTCACCTCACCCTAATGTAGTACTGCCTCTCAACTAGAAGCCACAGCAGCTCTCATTATGTATACACATATATCCACATAATAATTAAAGCAAACAAGGCCATAAATTTGATAGAGAGCAAGCTGGAGGACATGAGAGGGTTTGGAGAGAGGAACGGGAAGGGTTAAATGATGTGATATTACAATCTCAAAAATATTTTTTTTAAATAAAGACCTCTCATGGTTTACACTGCATTCAAAATATGCGGAAAATAAAGTACCAAGATGTCTCAGTGAGTAAAGGCATTTGCCTCAGAAGCCTGAATACATAAATTAATGCTCTATTCTTGAAACCCACATGGTAGAAGGTGATAACCAATTCCCACATATTGTCCTCTGATCTTTACATGCAAGTGCACACACACACACACACACACACACACACACACCATTCACATACTTTTATTATAATAGTAATAATAATTAATAATAAATTAGACTTTCAGCCTGCCTCTCAAGTGTGACAACTCTCGTGAGCATTAATATTTGTGAACGAATGCACAAAGCCTCCTGCTTTAGACAGCTAACATGGAATTGTCTTCCTCCTACCTCCATCTTTTCTTTCCACTTCTAGTTTCCTTCAGGCAGCAGTTTACACTCTCGGGGTGCAGACAACTGGTGATATCTATTTTGTATCTCATGAATTGTCCCTAAATGGGATTATTTTTACTTTTATTCATGTTATATGCATGTGCCTGCTTGTCTGTACACAGTGCTCACAGAAGCCAGAAGAATACATTGGATCCCCTGGAACTGGAGTTACAGGCAGTTGTAAACAGCCATGTAGGTGCTAGGAATCAAAAGCAGGTCCTCTGCAAGAGCAGCCAGTGCTCTTAACCCTTGAGCCATCTCTCCAGCTTCAAAGTGGGAATTTTAATACAGTAGGGAAGTCATAAGAAGGACTCAAAAGAGAAATTGAGATGTAAGTAAAGTTCTCCAAGAGATAAGGGACATGCTGGACATGAACAATTGTATCCAGCCAGGTGGTTCATGATTTGCACTGACCATCAGACAATCACCATTCTAGGAAGAAGCACACTACCTGTGCCTTGAATGTAAAAGGTGCTCAATAAATATTTAGCTAGACTTTGTGACATAGGCTCCAAATTTTTATGCTAATAAGCTTATACTTTTGGGTTATACAGTAGATACTTATATAATAGATATTTATTGTGCACCTATTTCGCTCTTGATCTGTTTCTTGCAAAGATGATAAACCATGAAAAGACAGACTGAGTTCACACTTCTAATAGTGCAGTCTGAGTCAGCACCCAATGTGTAGCTTACTTTCTAACAGGAGTCAGATAACGAAAGAGACAGGCAACGATGCATAGTGACAAAGACAGAGGCTGAAAAGAAAGGGATTAGAGTTTGGGTTAGCTGTCAGGGAGTCTGCAAAGGCACCTGCCACCTGAGGCCACATGATGACCAGAGGAGACCAGGCAGAAAGCAGAATGGAGCAAAGGTGCTAAGACAGAAATAAAACTGAGTGTTTGAAAAAAAAGTTGCAAACCATCTAGAATACAGTAAAAATGAGGAAGATAGTACAAGATAGGAGAGGCAAATGTAAGCCTCCTAATTGTAAAGGCCGGTTCAGCCACAGCAAGGGGTAGGATCGCTCACCTGCAATGCAGAAATACCTTTTCTAGAATATTCTCAGACTATTTTATAGAACCACCAAGATGGCTCAATGGTAAGACACTTGCCATCAAGGCTGACAAGCTGAGTTTGATCTCCAGGCCCCACATAGTAGCGAGAACTGACTCCTGCAAGTTGTCCTCAGATCTCCCCACATGTGTGCTGTGGTATGCACTCATCTGCCCCGGCCCCGACACATACATGAAAGCAAATAAATCAATGTAATATAAAGATTCTTCCATATCATTTCCCGTGCCACTGTGCTCACCATCAACTTCTAACAAATAACGAAATGAAATTATTTTTTCTTCTAACTGTATTTTTCACATTTTCATTCAACCATGTAGTGTGCACACAGGAAAATGTTCCTTTTCAATGTGAAGACTCTGCTGTGTCTCATTTGTGGGGAAAAAGGGCATCCCTGACAAGGGAATCCAAGAACTTCTGTATCAAGGATGAATCATTTCTACCCCGTGCTTTGCAACCCAAGCTGGACACCAAAAGTGCAAAATACAATCACTGTGCACCATCACACTTAAAGGCCGCGACTGGCATGCTGCCTCTTAATTCATTTCAACTTCGTTTGTGTTGCAACTATCCCATTCTTTCAGGATACTTCAAGATGTCTCGCCTCCTTCCTTCCAGTTGTGATGTCTCCCTCTTCATGTTTCTCCTTGGTTCTATCCTTCACTCATCATAGTTCTGTTACTACTACCTCATCCAGGTAATGTAAACTTAGCTTCCTTGGTTAAGGCTCGCAAGCCCACGTGACCTTTCTATCAGGTCAAGGGATTGCTATAAGGCAATCATGGAGACGCAGCTGCTGGGTAGGGAGAGAGAAGTAGTACAGCAGAGACAAAACCATTCAATCCCAAAATAGTTTAGGGATCAAAGCTGTCAAAACATGACATAGACTAGCCTGCCTGCACGTTGCATCTCAGACACATTCACCTGCCACCTTCCCTGCCTGGGTAAACAATGAAATCAGACTGTGTTTAAAAACTGTGTTTCTTCTATTACAAAACTGAGTCCTTAAGATGGTGCCGTTTTCTCTTTATTTTAAACACCAAGACAGTACATGGAGTCCAGAGTCTCTAAGCCTGTAAATAATTACATTATGAGGTTGTCTTGTCAGCATGTACATCAACTGCATACCTCCCAGGGCCTCCAGGAATTTCCCTTGTTCCCAGGATGCGTAGACTATGCCCTCACAGTTCTTCTCCAACATCTCTAATCTAATCTATGCCCTCCACTACCTCCACAGCACCTCACTCCAAGCCCTAGCCCACCCACACCAGCTGCTCACAGCTGCCAAACTTGTCTCCCAGATTTAAAGTCACACCACTCACTTTACATTCCACATCTCCGGGTCTTTCTGAAATATACTTTAAATCACCCCACTGATTAAATATCTTAACTAGCTCCTCATCAGCTAGAGAACAGAACCTACAACACAGGGCCTTCAGTGTAGACCTGACCTACATTTCTAACTTCTTCCAGTAGGTCATCTTATTCATTCTATTTAAAATTAACATACAAAGTAACAGGTTTCCTTCTGAAGTCTTCACACATAGTCCTGGTTGATCCTGTTCCCCATACTCTTCTCTCCCATATCCCTATTGCCCATCCCCAGTTGTACCCTTTGATCCCAAGTACCCCCTTCCACTTTCATGTCACATGTCTATTATCCTCCACACACTCCTCCCTTAGAACCTCTTTTTTCTACTGTAATGGGCGGGTCCTTTTCTAGTTTCCTGGTCTCAGCTCACACTCACTCCCATGTGAATATACTCATTCCCATGTGAATATAGGAAAAATTATGTATAAATATGTAAATATGTAAACATTAAAAGCTAGGATCCACTCATGAGAGGACACATGATCTTTGTCTGAATCTGGGTTACCATACTCAACACAGTATTTTCCAGTTGAGTCCATTTTCCTGCAAATTCTTTTTTTTTCATTTTTCTTTATTAAGAAATTTTCTACTCATTCCACATACCATCCACAGATTCCCCCCTCCTCCCTCCTCCCACCCCCCAGCCCTCTTTCCCAAGCCACTCCCTATCCCCACATCCCCCAAATCGAGGTCTCCCACGGGGAGTCAGCAGAGCTCAGCACACTGAGCCTAGGCAGGTCCAAGCTCCTTCCCACTGCACCAAGGCTGTGCAAGGCATCACACAACAGGCATTGGATTCCCAATTCCCAGAAGCCTGCCCATGCACCAGGGACAGATCCCGGTCCCCCTGCCTGGGTGCCCCCCCCCAAACAATTTGAGCCAAACAACCATCTTCCATATCCAAAGGGCCTAGTTCAGTCCCATGGGGGCTGCACAGCCACCAGACCACAGTTCATAGGCTTCCACTAGTGTGGCCAGTCATCTCTGCATGTTCTCCCATCATGATCTCTATGTCCCCCACCTGCAGAATCCCTCCTCTCTCTCATCAGTTGGATTCCTGGAGCTCAGCCTGGTGCCTGGCTGTGGATCTCTGCATCTGCCTCCATCAGTCACTGGACAAAGGCTCTATGATGACAGCTAGGTTATTTGCTAGACTGGTCACCAGAGTAGACCGGTCCAGGCACCCTCTGGACCACTGCCAGCAGGCAGGGCCATAGTGACTGACAGACAGCATGACATGGGCACAAAAAGACACAGACCAATGGGATACCATGGAAGACCCTGGAATAAACCCACACAGCATACACACCTAATTTGTGACGATGTGTCAAAAACTCTAGAGAAAGAGACAGCCTATTCAATAAGTGATGCCAGCGAAACTAGGATGCCCACCGTAGAAGAACAAAAGCAAATCCATTCTCTGCTCCTGCACAGAGAGCAATGCTAAATGGATCAAGGACCTTAATTTAAAACCTGAAGCACTGAATGTGCTTAAGGAAAACACCTAAGGAAACACTTCAGGATAAACATAGAAGCGAGAACTTTCTGGATAGAACCCCAATAACACAAGAAGCCCCAAAATTTAACAAATGGGATTATATATAGTTAGAAGACTTCTGAGTCTCAAAAGAAACTATCATCAGGGTTAACAGAGAGCCCACAAAGGGGAGAAAATCTTCCCCAGCTATACTTCAGACAAGGGGTCAATATCTAGAATATATAAAGAACAGCAAAAATTAAACACCTGAAAACCAGGTGTTCTTTTGACAGGTGAGTTTGCCACACGTCACTGTCTTTGCCATGTGTGATGTAAATCGTGTTCGTAAACTGCCATGTGCTGTTTGAACTCACTGAGAAGCTGGCCCTGGATGTGGGGCTTTGCTCTCCCTTCTCATTTCAGACCCAAGCATATTTGTCCAAGGTCCCTTATCTACTGATGGGCTGTCCCCCAACTCTATGACAAAACTCCACATGATGGCGGAGGTGTCCTACTCCATGATGCCAAGCAGGAAGCAGAGAAGGGGATGTCAGTGCTCAGCTGGTTTTTCCCTTTTTATTCAGTCTGGGACTCCAGTCATTGGGATGGTGCAGCTCACATTAGGATTTGTGCTCCATGTTTCTTAATCCAATCAAGCTGGCAGTTGAAATTAGCCACCATAGGAGGCTAGGGAATTGTCACCGAGGAGACAACATTTGGATTTGGTCATGAATCAGTAGGAGGTTTAGAGTCAGTCAAGCAGGAGGACATTAGAGTTGGATTAGCATGCTTTCTCTTTATGGTTCAGAGAATGACCTATGATAGCCATATCTGCAGTTTTGAATGAGTGAGTTTATTAAGAATATAGCAATCCAAAGTAAAAGAACAAATAGCTAATAGTATAAAGATAAGAAAACACATCAAACCAGGCACTCAAAACTGCAGCAGAAATCGACTGTGGGGACTCCTTAAAGGCAGTCACCTGGCGTTCCCAGCAGAGCCGGTCCTGGGCAGAGCGGAGTGTCACCTCAGGTGAGGCTTCCAAGACAACAAAAGGTAACATCATCAAATTGGGCACTCACAGCCTCCAGCAGAGACTGGATGGAAGAAAGCAAAACTGCCCCAAAGTGAAAGCATTGTGTCCTTGAAAACAGCTGAAAGGTAAATCCTTTCCAACAGAGGTTATCATTGCTCATCCTGTACTATAAAATGCCTGCAGTGGGAAAAAAGAGACTGGGGATTCAGCCGTGAGATGCTGAGCCATGGAGAAAAAGCTTAGTGGGAAACTCCAACTGCCTCACCTTCCCCAGTCTCTGCTGGAGGCCCAGGACCGGCTCTGCTGGGAACGCCAGGTGACTGCCTTTAAGGAGTCCCCACAGTCGATTTCTGCTGCAGTTTTGAGTGCCTGGTTTGATGTGTTTTCTTATCTTTATACTATTAGCTATTTGTTCTTTTACTTTGGATTGCTATATTCTTAATAAACTCACTCATTCAAAACTGCAGATATGGCTATCATAGGTCATTCTCTGAACCATAAAGAGAAAGCATGCTAATCCAACTCTAATGTCCTCCTGCTTGACTGACTCTAAACCTCCTACTGATTCATGACCAAATCCAAATGTTGTCTCCTCGGTGACAATTCCCTAGCCTCCTATGGTGGCTAATTTCAACTGCCAGCTTGATTGGATTAAGAAACATGGAGCACAAATCCTAATGTGAGCTGCACCATCCCAATGACTGGAGTTCCAGACTGAATAAAAAGGGAAAAACCAGCTGAGCACTGACATCCCCTTCTCTGCTTCCTGCTTGGCATCATGGAGTAGGTCACCCCCCCCCACCTCCCACCCCCCCATCCCTCCCACCCCCGCTGTCATGCCTTCCACACCATAACAGGATGTACTTCGCTGAACTGTGAACCAAAAGGAGCCTTAAATTACTATTAGGTATTGATCACAGCAAAAATCGTGGTACCACTGAATGAAAACATGCCTGTGACGTATAGAATTTTATGCTTCTGAGTAGCCTCAATTAAAAAGTAAAAAGAATTTGATAAATTTTAATAATATATTTCATTTAGCCAGGTAATCCAAGTCACTCAAATGCATAATGCAAAAAGGATGTAATATTTTCCCACTAACTCCTCAAACTTCAATCTGTATCTTTCATGAAGAGTATATTTTAAATTAAGACACTATACTGTCATCAAAAATAATTATTAGTATATACATGTAGCTACATAATCACTAATCCAAGATTTTGATTTATAAAATGTACAGTTGAAAAAGTAGATTCACATTCCAAAGTTGTTTTAAATCTACTTGAAAGCTTTCTGATAACTGAGTTAAATATGTTCTTGGTTTTAAACTGAAATAAAAATCAAGTAATAAAACTTGGTTCCGTGGTCACAGCGGCCGCATCTCTTTCCCACACACTAGGATGCAGCTAGTGACTGTTACACTGGGCACTGCAGCTTTGCCAAAATTGTTCATGCATTTATCGCTCTCCCTCACTAAAAGGCTCTGAGTTGCTCCGATCTTCCTCACTGCCTAGTGTAAATAAGGCTTGAGTCATAAATGGGGAAAGTTTGTTGAGTCAATAAAAATAAACATGCAAATCATTTGAATCTTCTGCAAGATGAAATTGAGAGAATTCTTTTGTACAGACTATAAACAGCATTTTTATGAATATATACACACACAACTCCTCATACATATACAAGCACAACTGCAGCATGAGCCAGGATAAAGAAACAGGATATAGAAACAACCTAAATGTTCACAAGAACATTTAAGATATAGAAACAACTTAAATGTTCAGTCGGATGAATGGAGTGATATATGTATATAATGCGATACTACACAGCCTTTAAAAGGAACAAATCCTGCCATATGTGACCATGTGAATGAACCCAGAGAACATTGTAGTAAGTGAAATAAGCAAGTCACTGAAGGGCAGACATTGCATCTCCACTCCCATGGGGTGTCTCTAACAGTCAAACTCAGAAGCAGAAAGCAGCTACTGTCAGAAGCTGTGGAGAGAAGTGAGTGTGACTTCAATAGCCTGTGGGTAAGGCCTAGAGATCTGCCACGGTATTGTGTATGGTTTGTAACATTCAACTGTGCTGTGTGCCCAAGCATTTAAGAAGCTGGCTCTGTTCATATCACGGGAGAAGAAAAAGAACAATAGCAAAGGGCCAAACCAAAGCAGCAACAGATATCCGCCGTGGTGTGTGGCGTTAACTGTGGGGCAGCGGAGAAAGGGAATGTACGGCAACTCTATACTTCCTAAGACTGTGCTAAAACACAAAGTCTACTTAAGAGAGAAAAGATGCCAAGTCCATTTGTTACCGATTTCTTCAATAATAAACATTCCATACATACCCACCTCATCCTCTCCTCTTCATCCATCCCTACTCATTCCCTTATAACTACTACTCCATAACACATTTTTATTTTCATTTATTACTAGTGGGGGAAGGGTGTGTATGGGTGTGCCTTCTCTGGAACCCACATGGAAGTCAGGGGACAGCATTATGGAGTCATTTCTGTCCTTCCGCTTTACTTGGCTCCAGGGACAGAACTAAGGTCATCAGCTTGCCATGATGTTATTTCACATTCTCGAGTTGCTCTGTTTTTCCAAGCCTAGACTTCTGGAGACATAGATCACTCACTGTCCTTTGCAGCCATTATACATGGATTAATGGTACAGTTTTTAATCCCAGAACTCCATGCATAGCATTAAAATCAGTTCTTCAGTGCCTTCCTTTTCAATGATGCTTAATCTCTCAACAACCACACGGATAAATACCAACATCTCCGGTACCATCTGGACACATGGGACCAAAGACCTACATATATAAGTGATTCTATTCATTATAATAATGTTTGGAATGTATGATTGTCCTTCACCTCTAATAAGATGGGTTTATATTCCCAGGCTTCAGTACAACACACACATGCCCTGGTACAGTACCCTCATCAAACGTCGATTCAGCAGCCCCCATTTCCCTCTCCCATCTTCCCAACTAGTCACAGGACACAGCAATGGGACGGAAGAGAATTCAGAAGTGGAAGTGATATCTTCAGTCTTGGTTACTCTGTGTCCTGCTGACAAACAACAGGGATAAATGAATGAAGATGTGTACATTTCCACAAAGGGAATCAGTTGGTGTATGCTTTATTCTAATGTTGGTTGAGTATGAACAAAATAAAACTAAATACAAAGACATCTATTGACTCAGTCATGGGGCTCACAAAAGTCTGTATTGGTATCCATTCTCTTCTGCTTGGCCCGCGCTTGGATGGTTGCTAACTCTCCAGCAGTGAACTTGGGAGTGAGAGTCACGTTGTCATAATCAAATTCTTCATCAAGAAAGAAGGGTTGCACTTCATCTCCAAATATCTATAAAGGTACCGAAGGAAGAAAGAAACACAGTCACTGAAGTGAAGATGAAGTTGAAAACATAAACAGCTTATTAATATTTAATGAAACTTTTTTTAGATGTTCGGCACTCTCAGCTGATTAAGCTGTTTTTAAGTAATGAAATAAATTCAATTATTCAATTTGACCTAATTTAAGCCTCTTAATATGCCCCATTTGATCACACTGTATCCGAATGAGTATCATTAACTAATTCTGCCCCCAAGGCAAGAATCAGATCTGCTTTGCACAAATTCATT
>CABHPQ010172452.1:7116-45851 GCA_902168405.1 Peromyscus aztecus
CTCCCAGTCATCTCTTTTTTTGCCATTAGGGAAGCGTGCGGGAGGGGGGGGGGGGGCTCGAGCACACTCTCCCACATTAGGAGCTTTCTCGTGTGCAGATAATATCTGGTTAAAAATAACAGAGCAAGAAGTGGTATCAGCTCCCAAATGTGTAGAAGCGAGAGACACAAACCCAGTGAAATGACGTACGTGTGTATGATGGGGCAAACAGACATGACTGGCTACTGAAGGGCACAAAAGAAAGAAATACAGCGCAGGCTTTAGGTTGGAAAGGTTCAGTTTTCCCTAGACTGACCCCGTGTTAGCGGTAAGAATAGGGTAGGATTTGTCCAGCAGTGGACAAATTAAGGTTCCTGAGATCAGAGTGAAGGCACAGGAAGGAAGGTTCAGAAAGGGAGTCTGGCAGGGGGTGGTACCCAGGTCAGCTTAGGTTAGAGCCAGTGGATTCAAAATGTCCGGGGACAGAGCAGGGCGCTGGAGACAAGCCTGGTCCAAACACACCTGGAGACTGAGGGCACATGGACACGTGGGTTGCTCAAGAATTGGGGTTAGAATTAGCAGGGTGGGTGCCCTGAAAGAAGAAAAGAGGGGGGGGAAGGAAACTGAACCTCCCTACTCCTCAGGCCATGGTAAATCCCGCAGGGATCAGAATTTTAAACAGAAAAAGAAAACCTAAAAATACCAAAAGAAAACATAGGGAGATTTACGAAATTAATTTAATATGATCAGGGTGAGTAAGGCATCTCTAACTATACCCTCAGATCTAGAAGCCATGAAACAGGAAATAAAAACATCAAACTGCATAAATACAAAAACAAAACACCACATTGCATCCTCCGTAATAAATCAAACAAGACACTATAAGGAGCGTCTATAAATATTAAACAAATACTCAATAAATCAGAAACACAGGCGGAGCCTGGGCTGAGAAACAGCCAAGCCACTGGAGATGACAGCCGTGCCCAAGGCCAGTGCCCCGCTCTGATTGGTTGGTGCCACACTGGTGGTTAGATATTTTGAATATCTCCCATGTGCAAAGGATAGAAATGGAACCAGAAAAAGAAATACTAGTGGGATCTTAAACATTTAAAAAGATTCAGAGCTCTGATTATAATAAGAAAACCATACATTTAAGCCACAGGGAAATATCATTTTTAACCTACTGGATTGGCAAAGATCGGAATGCTTGCCAACCCGTCTTGCTCCTGGTGGTTCTTGGTGTTGGATCTTGCTCTCTTTTCTGTTCTTGAGGTCGCCTTTGCCTGTTGCCAGAGCACACAGTGAATACTCTGCAAATGCTTGCTGATCTTGACCTAGGGAGGCTTCTTGAAAGGTAAAGATGTGCCTATGGTAAGACGAACAAGGAAAACACCTTGGATAAGGTGTTTTGCATTCTGGGTAACCACCACAGATGCTGTATGCACTGTGCCTGGGCATGGGAGATTTTCAGTTATGGTGTCCTGGGAGGGAAGTTTTGAGATGAACAAAATGGTTCCTCTTCATCTCACAAGTGTTACTTAGCACGTACTGTGAGTGGGGGCCTTTTTGGGGCACCAGTGCGGATTGTAGTAGAAAAAGGAGCTCTACAAGGCAGCTGCCCTTGACCCAACTGCACAGAGTGAACGCTACTGTCTGGTTGGCGATAGCATGCCTCTTCACAGCTGCCTGACAAATCCAGCCCTATAGAAGGCAGGGTCCCACTGGGCCATGGGAAAATCTGTTTCCATGGTCTAGTGGACCTTGACACTCTCCCAAGCAGAGAGGTTTTTCCTTCTTTCCCACCTGGCCATCATGGCCACCTTATTGAGCTTTTACACCACTGAACTTGGCTTTGGTGGCCTAGGGTGGGTCATAATGGAGTCAGGTGCAATGGTGTGAGCCTTCTGAAAACAACCCCCTCTGGGTCTAGCCTAAAAGGGCAGAGGCTGAGATGGCTCAGGGGTGTGGGATGAGCCAGGCTCCTCACTATTGGTAGAGTCTTGCTTCCTTTCACCATAACCTAAAACTTCTGTTGGCTTCCTGTTGTTGGACCCAGGGTGTATACCGTGCTAGACCAGGAGGTCCAAACCCAACCTGGCACTAGGCTGGTTGTACATGTGACTTGATGAGGTCTGATTCTACCCTTCTCTTATCTGTTGCAGTTTAGAAATTTTCATAAGGCAAGTATGCACATGCGTGGTACATACACATGAGTGTGTTTGTGTGTGTTTATGACCTCATCTCTTCCTATCTTGAAGGAATGCACAACCTAACTGGAAGGTGAAGTTATTGCAATAACCTATTTGGTTGCCTGGCACCTAGTAGGTCCCCGGTTAGTGTCCTTTGGAGACTTCACCCAAATGGCAAGCAGATCACAGACTCACTAACCCAGGGAACTAAGAAGTAAGGCTAGCTTTACACCTTGTTCTCCAGGGCCTCCAAGGACACCACCCCGAGTCTTTTTTCCATATAAGTGTCAGTAGAGGTGACCTCAGTACCACCAGGTGATTACTCTCCCAACTCAGCAGGGTCAACAGAACACAGAAGGCTTCTTTTCAATGGCCTCCCAAGGTTGAACCTCAGTGGAACAGCTAGGACCAGGAATTACTCACCTCTGATCTGCACTGTTGAAGGGCAAGATGGACACATATTGCTGTGCCATGGGAGACAGTCGTGTGCATTAACATGGCTTAGTGTAGGAAGTCAGCAATTCCATATGGACCTTGGGATAGGAGTTGAGGAGATAGAGACCGGACAACATGGGCATCCTCTTGCAGAGGTGAGAATGCCCATGCAATCACATGTAAAGGAGTGAAAGTGTAGCCCTGCACCAGAGTGGGGGCTGACCATCAAGTTCACTGACTTTGCTTTTGCATCATCTCCACAGCCAGCTGGACATTTTGGAGGGCAGAATCCTTTTTAGCTTTCACACTGGCCCGTTTGAGGCTGCAGAACTATTTCAGAAACAACCAGAACCCTGATTGAGCCAAACTGGTTTTGAGGCAAGACTGGCTCAAGGTGATGGTCCAGAGGAGGTAGTGACTTGATCAGAGACTGGATATCTGATAATCCTTATGGCAGCTTCCAGGTGGCCAGGAGACCATGAGCCTTTGCCCGATACCATGGATATTGCATAAGCCTGGCATCGGGCTCATGGCATCTGAGGTCTTCAAATCTTTTGCCATTCAGATCTGATGTTTGTGGGTTTTTTTTTTTTTTTGTGGAGGGGTGACTTGAACCTTTAACTCTAACAAATGTCCCCCACCTTAGATGTCTCATAGAGGCCATAGTCTGGCTTCCTTGATCTTCTGTGTCTCAGGTCATCAGGAGCAAAGCTCTGGGATGGGTGGGCACAGCATCAAGCCCCTGTGGTGTCTTCCAGCAGCTAGGCCTCTGAGGCAGGGTATCCAGGCTAGAGAGGGTAGTCTGGTCCTTACACTTGAGTGACTCTGGGTCCAGATGATATAAAAAGTGCTCTGTTTGCTTTCAAGGAAGTCGTGTGGGCCTTTTGTAGAGTCATAGCTTATGTTTCTAGGTCTCATTCTTTGGTCCAAACTTCCTATCCTGTCTCTTCACTCACCCATGGGTAGGTGAATGATGGCCAGAGCCCCTGTGCAAGCCCTGATGCTTTTCTCCTGGTGGGAGCAAAGGTCTGAAAGTCATGTTTCTGGAGCAGCAAGTTTCAGTGACTTAATTGTGAGGGTGAAGAAACGTTGAGAAGCATTGCAGGTAAGAATGGGAATTATCCTGCACATTCCCAGCACACAGCAGGTGTTTGAAAGACATCCTTCTGGGAGTGAACACACAGAGATGCCATGCTTCTGAGGACTACCTTTCTCCTTCAGTCTACATGTGTGTGCTGGAGGATCCCTCCTGACAGCCTCTAGTTGGCCCCCTCCGGTGTGGGGTGAACAAAGTAAAAAGAGCGCATCATTGTGTGAAAGTCACTGTGAGAACTTGCTGTGGTCTGAATAGTTCTCCTATTCCACCCCCAAATTCATGGGGAACTTTGTCCACCGGTATGACGGTATAAGAGATGGGACTTTAGGAAGGTACCTGAGTCCCTTAGTCCCTTCCACCAGCTCCTTCCATGCATGATGAATAGTGCCATCTATGAAAGAATAGCCTGTGCCAGTATCCTGTCTGCCAAGGACTTGGTCATGGATTTCCTAGCCTCTAGGTATGTGAAGAATAAATACTTATTGTTGATACTCTTCTCAGTTTCTGCTTTTTTTTTTTTCACAACAGCAAAAATAGATCAAAACATAGTTGGAAACTTTAGTCTTGACACTCCAAGAAACCAGCAAACATGTAGATTGAAGGAGAAATGTAGCCCTCAGAAGCATGGTGTCTGTGACATGCTCACTCCCAGAAGGATGTCTTTCCAATACTTGCTGTGTGCTGGGAACGATTCCAAGCCTGTGGGTTTCTCCTCGTAGATGTTTCATTTCATACCACCCAGCCCCTTACTACCCAGGGGTTCTGAGACTGACCTTGGCGCTGGTCAACCTTTTGCCTCTATGGTATAGGTGAAGTGCTGCTCAAGCCAGAATGGGCAGCGTGGAGCAAAGACCAGAGCAGAAAGGTTAGCAGACCTAGGCAGCACCAGAGGATGCATAGAGGACACAGTGTCCCCCATGCTGCCGGAAGACAAGGGAGGGAGGTCTGAGAAGTGGAGATTACTCGGTGGCCAGTGTCAGAAAACCAAACCCAATCTTGCTTCTATCAAGTAGGGCAATTGACCGAAATCCAGGGACTGTGGTGAAGGCTGCGGGACTCAGTCTTCCTGCATCTCCTGCTTGTGGTGAGTGATTGGACTATTGGTCCAGGCCATGTCAAGTTGTTCCGGAGGAGCTAAGGGTGCTGCTGGTGTAGGAGAAAAGGATGGATGTTGGCAGGTGGCAACAGCTCAGAGCGGGAAGGAACTCAGAGCAGTAGTGAAGATTCCAGACTGGGTGGTGTGAGCTGAGGGATGAGTTAGGCTGGGGCTGGGGCTGGGGCTGGGGGTGTAACTCAGTGGTGGAGTACTTTCCTGCCAAGATCTGGGTTGGGTTCCCAGCACTGTAGCTGTGTTAGAGCCTGTTGCTATGGTGATGAGGAAAGGCAGAAGTGTCTCATAGCTTTACTGTTGCTTCTGGGTAAGGTGGGAACCATGTCAGAGCCATGTACCAGAGGCAAGGGTGAGCAGCGCTAGAACCCCTGACCTCAGTGTTCCAAGGAACAGAATCAGGACCAGTTCTGAGCTACTTCCTGGTTGGTGGTAGTCTTTGCAAGGCCAGGGACTGGGCATCAGACGTTGCGGAGGTAGAGGGTGGGGAGTGGGTAGAGACCTAGGAATGGACACTGGTTGATTTGATCCACCCCTTCCCCCATTCTTCCAAATTCTGATTGGCATCCTTGAAATGACACCCTAACACAACAAAATAAAGAAAATCCCCAACAAAATGAGAAACCAACCAAATTTATTTCCCTCCTGCTGGGGCGTGCAATTCAAGACAAGTAGCCAGCAGGGGTTCATGCACAGTGTGATTCCACCTGTCGTGGGCTCTGCGGCCTCTGAACATAGACAAGTCTCCATGTAGCTCCCATTGAGAGAAGGGACAGGCTGAGGAGTCAGGGCTCAGGGCAGAAAAGAACAAGGCCATTTGAAGCATAGCCCTGGCTCTGGCCTGAATAAAATGATTCTTGGTTGAAGATTTTGGCAGTGTGTCCGGGCTCCAGGCTCCAGCTCAGGGGAACATACGGAGATTATAAAATGTGTCCCTTTGTGTTAAACAGTCTCAGTGTGGAGCTGACTGACTAGAATCTTCTGCCTTTGGAAAGACATCATGGCTCTGGGGCACTTGGGAAAGGTGAGGCTGGAGAAGTATTGGGCCAGAGGGAGGCAGAAAGCTGCCTTGAGGAGTGTACGTGGAGGTCTGTGCCTTCACCCTGCCACCTTGGAGGTGGGAAGTTTGGGTCCTTTCCAAGTGATTTCCTGAGCCTTTTGGCACCAGCAAGTGTTGGAGTAAGAAACTCAGACCTGCTAGGACCTATTGAGGCCCTCTAAGGGTGGCAGGGTCTGGGTAGGGATGGGTGGGGAAGCTGGGTACAAGTGAGATGTTGTCATCTTCCTGTGACCTCCTAACCCTTTCCCAGCCATGGTTCCCAGTGGAACCAACCTTTCTCCCCTGCACTGCATCTACCCTGCTGACCTGGTCCACCTCTCCCTCCCCACTGCTTCTCCATGGAAGCTTCCATAAGCCTTGCGCAGGCACACTTGTACCATCTCTCCGTGCTACCTGGAGGCTCCTGCAGGGCCTCACGTGGTCTCTTCTCTGCTCCCTATTAACTCTTTGAAGTTACCTCTTCCCCATTTTCCTTCATTCTCTGCCGAACCTTCTCATTTCATTTCCCTCCTGGCAATTGTTGTTGGAAATTATTATTATTTTCGAATGTTTCCTTTGGATTCTTGTCTTTGCATTAGAAGGTGGCCCTCTGGAGAGCAGTGTCCTGCTCTGTCCTTCTCATCTGTGTCTGTCTCTGGCCTCACAGAGGGCCTGACACATAGTAGGTACTTGGGAAACATTTGCTGGGTGACATGTTAGATGTTGCTTGAATGCTATTGAATTGGTCCATTCATCGCTGGGTAGCTGGAGGGCCAGACATTCTGGTAGGCTTGTGGCTAGATGTCTCCTCTGGCCTGGAGAGGCTTTTTGCTCCTCAGGTTCCACCACTCATACCTCCCTATACCCTCTCTGCCTGCCCCAGACACTTTCTCCACAGCCTTGCCAGGTTGAGGGGAGCAGGGGCGATGGGAAGGCAGAGAACACATGCCACTCATCCGGATACTGGTGCGTTCTTCACTTTGTAAGGCCAGTATTCATTGTGTTCTGTACGGAGTGCCGGGCCTTAGGTGGGTGTCAGGAACACAGTAGTGACCAAGGAAATGCATAAGCAGGTAAAAGCTGCATGACAGCCTGTGGTGCCTGTGCCTAGAGCCTAGAGGCCTGTTTGAGAGTGAGAACAGCTCTCCAGAAGGTGGGAAGCTTCCAGACTCCTAGGTGCAGGGCCTGGTGGGGTAAGCGAGATGCTAGCTTGGAGGTAGGTGGCAGGCAGAATGAACACCTTGACTACGTCTCATGGGTTACTTTCCTTCCCTTTATCAAACTACAGGGTTAGTTTGATTGCCTGAGAGAGCACTTCGGAGTAGAAGGTGAAGACTCGGGTCACCAACTCATACAGTTTTGGTGGCAGAACATTGGGGTGTGGTTTGGATGAGCTATTGGGAAGACCATGGAGGGTTGTGTGTTGGCCACCCTGGCTGATTCCATTGTCCATTCACCACCCTGGCTGATCCCATTGTCCATTCTACTTCCTCACATAGCTTAGCTTTCCTTTCCTCTTGGGGGTGGTGTAAGAGTTCATATGTGTGAACATGTGCAGGGGAGTGCATGTGCACATGCATATATGTGCATGTGGAGGTCAGAGGTTGATGTGGGTGACTTCCTATATTGCTCTCCTCCTTGTGTTTGGAGACAGTCTCTCAGGAATCCCTGAGCTCACAGGCAATTGTAGGCTGATTGGCCTGCCAGCAAGCTTCCAGGATTTGCCTGTTTCTATGCACCCAAGCACTCGAGTTACAGATGTATACCAGGACCAGCTTTTACATGGGTGCTGGGTATCCCACTATGGTCCCCCTCTTTTCATTGCAAGCAATTTACTGAGACTCAAGCTCTCTAACAGCTTTTCATCATAGGTGGGATAAATGACTGTAGGCATATTGACTTAGGAAAGGCTTAAAGGAGACCCCCTTGACCAGGGTCCCCATGGAAAGCAGATGGTACACTCAAACCGGGATAGGAGAAGCATTTAATAAGGGGCCTGTTCACAGAGTTGAGAAGGGGGTTTCACATCTATAGATGCCAGTGGGCCAGCACTGACTGCTACCTAAAGAAAAAAGCCGCAGGGAGGTCTGTTAGCAGGAGAGCTGTGCAGCAGGGAGGCTTCATGGAGAACCGGTTTTATCTGCCCCCTCTGTCCTCCCACCTGCCACCTACAGATGGGGTGGATGAAGGTAGAGTGTGACTCTCAAGGGGTTCAAGGTGAACATCTGTGCTTCATCTACTGTCCCCTGGGCTGCCGTGGATCTTGCCAGGATCTTGCACGTACTTAGGAATCACCTGTTGGTTATCAACCCCAGTTCTAGAAGTTTCTTGTACTAATATGTGTCGGGAATGGGAGCCGTGCTATTTCTCCTGGAGCGAGCCTGGTTGTCGTGGCCTTTCTCCTTCTGTGGTGCTTTCCTTGGGACAGGCTGAGTGTCTGTGATTTGGTTCGGGACCGATCTGGCCACAGGTTCCTGGACTGACATTGCACAGTTTTCCAATGCGAGGTGTGGGTCCTGACAGATGCAGTTGTTCACAATGAAACTGGAGCTGCCAACACGTTGTTTGCACAAATGGAGTTGTGAATTAAGGCCATTGCCTGCTTAGCTACTGGAGGAACCGGCAATGGAAGGCTCACTGGCCTTCACCACCCAGGACCAATGTGGCTCCGGCTGTGGCTTCTTGGGGACAGTGGCTGCAGAAAAGTCAAGGAGAAGCTGGAAGGTCGAGGATGCTTCAGCAGATACCCCCTATTTGTTATGTATTTATACCACCCGTCGTTTCTATTCGCTGACCAAGCTGCTCCCGGGACCCCAGAGGATAAGGCAAGAGAATCTTGCTCTGAGCACCAAAGCTATTTTTGTTTGTGCGCAGGGCAAGGTGACATGGCTGCTGTGGACCAAGGTTCAGCTGTGTCTGGCACACAGTCGGATAGTGAGGTGGCGTCAGAGGCTGAGGCTGAGGCTGAGGTCCCTTGTGAGTAGTGTGTTCAAGCAGGCATCGTGATTCTCCATTCTGCTCCTTGCAGAGCGCAGCAAGGGTGGAGAAGTAACATTTAGGAGACAACCTGCAGCCCCCAAGAGCCCCGGTGGCGACTGTGAGTGCGTTGTGACGGCTCGCCTCTCCAAATCAAACTCCCTTCTGTTTCTTTTTTCCACTGACACTCTCCCCTCTGGACATTCCTAGAGGTCCCCCCCTGGCACGGTTTTGCAGCTTACACTCACTCATCTGCCCGAGGCCCTCCGAGTTTGCCGGGGCAGAGTACTCTATGTGCCTCTGACTCATTCATTGACGCTGTACCTCATCACCTCTAAGTGAGCTGCTCAGTTTTCTTTTCCTTAAAAAGTTTAAACATTATTAAACAATCCAGCAATATGTGATGTCTCCCGATAAGCAATGTCTCCCGATAAGCATTTCAGAGAGTCCAGATAAGAACTGGTCCTGTTCCCAGCCCTCAGGCTAATTGCTGCCACTGATTTTAGCCTGCTTGTCTCAGGACCTGTGAATTTACATAGAACTGAACATGTTCATGGATATACTTGAACATCTCCCAAGCCAAAGTACACCTTCCAAGTAGAGGCTTATGGCTTAATTTGGCTTAACTTACAGAGGCTTCCTTTTTCTTTTCAACAAAATACTGCGTTTTTAACCATCTGTAGTGTCTCACATCCCACAAAAGACAGTGTACCTGCGTCTACAGAAATGGTGTAGTATTGATTTTTGATTAAAAAATAAGTGATGTGATAATGGATCTATGGTTCTGCAGCCTGCTTCTTTCACTCAGCACTGTGCCTTGGAGAGTTTCCCATGCTGCTGTAGGGAGCTCCCCGGCCTTTATTAGCTGTGTCATGGTACTGCCTAGTGTGATGTACTATGCACCATGGCTCGGGAAGGTCCCCTGGTGCTGGGCATTTAGGCTGTTTCCAAGTGTTTGCTGTAGAAAATGTTCGTATGCATGCCTCCCTAGGAGCGCTTTTTCCATGGTTGATAGAGAAAGACCGTGGTTGGGCTAGCCTGTAGATGTAACCAATCGTCTTATAAATAAGAAACACAGAACCAATACAAAGATGAAAGCCAAGAGGTCAGAGCTAAGAGCCAAAACCTTACCCTTCCTCCTGCAGTGGTCCTACCTCTCCGAAGTAGCCCGTACTTCCTGTGTTCAAGTCTTTATATAGTCTCTGTTCTGCCTTCTCATTGGTTGTAAACCCAACCACAGGACTACCTCATTACGGCCTGTCTGTATAGATCTCCAGGTGTTCTATGGTTGGTAATGAGATTAAAGGCATGTGTATCCAATGCTGGCTGTATCCCTGAACACACAGAGACTTACCTAGCTCTGTCTACCAAGTGCTGTGATCACATGCGTACACCACCACTGCCCTGCTTTCCTATGGCTTGCTAATAGCTCTGACCCCCAGGCAACTTTATTTATTAACATACAATTAACATTTTGGTATAAAAGAAAAATATCACCATACTAGCCTTTATTCCGTTCCCTTCTACTCAGCCAGTGCTATCCTACTCCATCCGTTTCTCCCTACTGTCACTCATTTCAGGGAATCCCCTCTTCATCCCACCCCACACCCTTCTGTCCACCCTGTCCCGTCCATTTTTACCCCATTCCACCTCTTTCTACAGTCATAACCCTGGCATTTACTTGGCATCAGATCTTGGGTCTAACTCAGTTCTGATAGTTGGAGGCTATGCAAGGGTAGTTAGTCAGCCTTCGCTGACCCACAGCGGCTTCTGGTTTAGTTGAGAGAGAAGCTGAAATGACATTGGGATCTAAGCTAGGTAACACCTACAGGTGGAGTGTGGGGCAGGAGCCTTCTCCAGCTGGGTCTCTTCGTCTGGATACCTGTTGGGTTTGTTGTAGTGGCTCTTTGCGTGGGCCCACCAATGGGAACAGAGCCACCTGTAACTCCCAGGGCACCTGGCTGCTCTGCGTGGAGATGCTGTGCCATCTCTCACCAGATACAGGGGACGTGAGACTGGAGGAAGGGGAGGAGGAAGAAGGCACCCACCCTGCCAGCGCAGCTGGTAGTGATCTTTGGACAGCAGAGCCTGGAGTCTGTCCTGCAGAGGCTTCCAGAAATGCTCCTCAGGCTTCTAAGTGCTTGCAGCTGACTTGGAGTCTGGCAAATGTGAATGCTCGAAGTTGGCGGTTCTGGGTTGTGCAAAAGTGTGGTTATATATTGTGTACCCTAATAAAATTTACCTGAAGATCAGAGAACAGAACAAGCCACTAGATTAAACATAGATGCCAGGCAGTGGTGGCACACACCTTTAATCCTAGTATTGGTGAGGCAGAGATCCGTTTGGATCTCTGTGAGTTCAAAGCCACCCTGGGCTACATGAGATTGACTCAGTCTAGGAGAGAAACAGAGCCAGACAGTGGTGGCACACACCTTTAATCTCGGCACTTGAGATCTCATGTCTTTGCTTGGGAAGCATATACGCCTTTAACCCCAGGAAGTAATACGGAAGGGCGGAGAAAGGTATGTAAGGCGTGAGGGAACAGGGACTAAAGGCTTTTTGGCAGAGGCGTCTCTTTCAGCTGAAGGGTCTTTTGGCTGAGAGCTTTAGGCTTAGGACTCAGAGGAGTTCAGTCAGAGGATTCGTGGAGTTGGCAAGGTGAGATTTTTGTCTCTGATCTTTCAGCATTTATTCCAGTATCTGGCACCTGGTTTTTTATGATAAGACCTTTAGAAATTTGAGCAACACAAGAGTCTGCATTTTACACGAGCCCTTGAGGGTGCAGGGGCTGTGGGGTTATTGACCACACTTTCAGTAACAAAGACTCTAGGAGTGATAGGCAAACTGGAGGTGAGAAGAGTTGGGCAGTGGGCAAGAAGAGCTTGGGTGGGAGCTAAGTTTTCTGGACACACCCGGCACCTCACTTCTCCAGATATGTGTTGCCGTCCTTGGTGCTTTGGACTGCTCTGCAACAGTTGGGGCAAGTCTGAGGAAAGAGAGTTTGCCGGTGTTGGTGTGTGCTCGAGCCTCCAGATACAGGGTAGCAGTTAGAGTGGTGTAAATCTGAAGGTGGAGGCACCGTTCTTTCCCTGACAGGACATGCAGCACCTCTGGCCTTGCCTACTAGATGCCAGTCAAATCTTCATCCATTATGGCGGCTATAACAAAGTGCCTGGGACTGGGTAATATACCAGCAAGAGACAGTTATTGCTCGTAGCTCTGGGGTTTGTGAAGTCAAGTTCAAGGTGCTAGCAGATTCAGTGTCTGATGAGGGTCCACTTCTCCTAGACTACATCACCTGGGTGTCCTTACATGGTGGAAGGGCGACAAGGAGCCAACAAGCTTTCTTGGGCTTTTCTTAGATGGGTACTAATCCCATTCACGGGGACACCTAATCATCTGCCAGAGTTACCTCCTCTTGATACCATCACAAAATTAGCTTTCACGGTATGAATTTTAGGGAGATGCAAACATACAGACCATGGTAGTGGCACTTGAAAAAAAATCCCCGGGGACATTGCTGCATCGATTACAAGCTACTGAGCTAGATGTGGCCCTGGGAAGGGGCCAGCCATGGACATCACACTCAGCGTGGGGTCAGAGCGTCTGGAACATGTGTGGTGGCAAGTTTTGCACCCTTGCTTCTCAGAGACTCTAGTTTGTGTCTGGGGCCATCGGGACTTCGGGACCTCTGTGGAGATGCGTCTCAGGGGACAGTGTGTGCAGTCCAGCTCTGTTTCCTCAGCGTTCCCCCACTCACAGGGTCTGCTCCTCAAAAAAGAGGTGCCGAGTATTCCGAATTTTACTTACTATATTTTGTTGTTGTATTTGAGCTGGTCTCATGTAGTACAGGCTGGCTTTGAACCCTCTGTGTATCCAAGAAAGACCTTAAACAGCTAATCTCCCTGCCTTCACCTCCCAAGTGCTGGGATTCAGGGAGGGTCCAACTTTGTGCTGTTTGTTGGTGCTGGGAGTTGAACCAGGGCTTTGTGTATACTAGGCAAACATTGTCAACTGATCCACACCCAGCCCTATCCACCCCCCTCCTCACACACACCCCCTCCCCTACACAGGACTTCATTCTACCTCAGGCTATTCTGGAAACTCATTATGTAGCCCAGACTGAACTTGAACTCATGATAATCGTCTTGTCTCAGCCCCAGCATTTATGTCTGTCTGTTGTTTCTAGGCTGAGCAGCTGGAAGATAAGGCCTGTCATATTCATGCTTGATCCCCAAAGACCCAGCACATAGTAGGTGTTTTGCATATATATGCTTGCTGAAAGAGCTACTTAAATTTACCAGGAGAAGCAGAAGTCCAGGATTGCATCGAGGGAGGGCTGCTTATGTCTTTGAAGAGCGTGTTTACAATATGGCCATTGGCCTGTTCATTCCGTTATTAGTCTATTCATTCTCTCGACAAATATTTACTGAGCACCTGCTATGTGCAGGGCCCATAGTGAAGCGGCCACTGTCTTTACGGTGGAGCTGGTGATGTATGGAGGAGTAGATATTAATCTAAACATCTTACACACAGTGGGGAAATCATAGCTGCCCTAAGTGCTAGGTACTTCCACATGGCAGTTTCCTTTTTGAGAGCTTAACTTAAGGTTGCTGTTATTGTTATTATTTAGCAAGACTAGGGATTGGACTTAAGTCCTCAAGCAAGAGTTCTTCCTCTGAGCCCCAATTTATTTTTTTTAATATTGGATCGATAAATAAGTAAATGAATAAATAAAAATCATATTTATTTATATTATATATTATATTTTGTATAAAAATATATATTTTAGTGTTTTCCCCACATGTAGTTGGGCCTCTGAGGGCCCTCTTCCTGGATCAGGGATGAGTAAGCATGGTGAGAGCTGAGGATTAGGCTGGCAGGGTGGGGGTGGAGCCTGAAGAGGCTGGGGGCGGGGCCAGCAGACCAGCAGAGACATCAGGATGCTAGCACCTGGGAGCTCTGAAGCCAGAGGGTGGGGTCAGGCTGAAGGTCATTTGTGACGCTTGGGACAAAGCTGAGATTTTATTGTAAGACTAGTGGGATGCTATTGGAAGGGACAGATGAGGAGTGCCATTGGGTATGTCTTTGAAAGGCCTCTGGCTGCTGTGGAGAATGTGTGGGTACCCTCTTGGGCATTTGCTGATGGCTTTTTCTTTCGGAGCTGTTGGTCATCACCTGGGACACGAGGCTGAAGGTGCTATTGTGCGGTTGGTACCCTTGGTCATTACTACACTCTAGGCCCATTTCTGGTCTCTTCTCATATTTCTGGGCTAGGCAGACCCAACCTCTCTAAGCCAGGAGGTGGTACTTCGGGTGGTGTTTAGATTTCCTTATCACTGTCAGTCTCCCTGAATTGACCTATTTTTCTTCCATCTTGCTTTTGCATATTTTATGAATGGATGATAGACTGTGTGACAGGGTCATTTGTTTTAATTTTCTTTTGACACCTGGACTCTGACGTGTGGTGGTCGCTGCCCTGTCAGTGGCTGGAAGTCTTCTTTCAGGTGGTGAGTGGCCCTGGGCCCAGTCTGCATCTGGCTCTGTTGTGATTGGTGGGCATGGACAGAGGCAGTGGTGCCCTGGCTCCCATGAAGAAGTGGTTCCCTTAGAATATGGTACCAGCAACCCAATGCCTGCTTGAGGGTGGGGCTGGCCTGGCCAGGCAGCTGTAAGAGCACTGGCTCAGTGCTGAGAACATGGGGGCCCCATCCATCTGGAACAGCATCTGGCTGTCCGATGGAGGCCAGCAGTGGCGGTCAGTGCTCTTACATTGACGGGATGGTGACGGACCGGTGTCTGTGACACCATCATTCACTCTGATGGTTGAGTTGCTTCCGGTTCCAGTTCATGCTCTACCCTGCCTTTGCCTTCCGTGTGTCCTTGGCATGGCTTCCCTGCCTGGAGCACCACCCTGGTCTGCTTCTGCTTCAAAGCCAGACTTCTCCTTTGGTCGTTCTGGAAGCCTTCCCTGATCTCTCAGCAAGAACTCTCTGTGATCCTATTCGAGGTTCCCTGGGATGCTCAGCCACTTCCCTGTTTTTCAGAATGTATTTCCCCCTTTCATGCACGCTACAGAACTTTACTGTGGAAGATCTATTAAATAAAGACAGGAGGAAGACAAGGAAAAGCAGCCATCGTGTGGAGTCTGGTGGTCGTGTGGCCCACGTTCTGCTCTCCCGGCTCTTGTTTGGCAGCATACTGTGCTTCCTGGTGACTGTGACCTTACATGGTGTTGGGGGGTCATCCTGGCACCCCTCTTTGATGGGTGTTATGGTGTGTTCAGGTGCATCAGAGTCCTCCTCTGTAGTTTGATCCCACTTCCATGCTGTGACTCCGTGTGAGCCTTGTGGACTGTCCAGGCCTTGGCTCGTCACTTGCTTGGGCCTGGGCCTGGCATCTGCCTGGGGGGTTCATGGGAGGTCATATGGGATGGATGACGCTGCCCGTACCCTCACCTCGCATGTAAGGAGGTGAGTTTAACTGAGGTATTCATTACTCACTGCCAATATCCCAATATCCTCCCACCTTTCTCCATAAAAGATGCCCCCCCCCCCCCACTTGACCTTAAAAGACTCATGCAGGAAGAACCTGGAAGGATGGATGGGGTGAGAGAGGGTCGATGTGGAGGCCATTTGCAGAGGGGAACCTTGGAACCTGTTCATAAAGTGGCTTCAAGGCCAGGGGTTTAGTGAGGCAGCTGTAGACAGGTGCAGAAAGGACTCTTTGGGGGTGTAGAAGTCCCATATGCTATGATGTTTTATTCCTGTTCACACTCTGGCGGCCATATTTCAAGGCTTCCAGTGCAATGGAGGCTGAGGTGCGGGAGGATCTGGAATGTGTGTTCTTTGTGGAGTGGTATTTCCTCTGTTGCGTTGACAACCAAGTTCGTCCTGTGTGATGAAACATAAACTGTTGTCCTTCCTCCAGACTGTTTGAAGCTTAGGGACAAAGGGCTCCATTTAGCTAGGCACACACATACAGGCTAAACAGCTGTTTATCGAATACTTATTAAGTACCAGGCTCCATGCTAGTCTTCGGTCTCATGGAAATGAGTTTAGGGATGTGTGAGGGCAGAGAGGAACCAACGTTCCTGTTTGCCTGTGACTGACTGAAGAGCTTCCAAAAATGTAGTATTTTCATTTCTGAAATGGGGAAAGTCCCAGCAAATTGGGACAAACTGGTTACCCTTGCTAGACATCTTGTCTTTCCGTAAGGTGTGGTGTATTTAGTGGGGACTTCACAGAGCTGTGATGTCCCAGAATGGGTGAGACCCTCTCAGTTCTTCCTACTTCCGAGGCCCTCCTATCATATGGTGTAGTCAGGGAGCTGGTTCAAGGACAGATCTACGGAACGTGGATCCTGAGCCTGGGTTCAGCGGCTCCTGTTTACAGGGAACAGGTTTTCCCCAAGTCCACCCTGGAGAACCTTGTCTTTCCTACTTTGGGGCTAAAGGGAGTGGTCGTGGAGGGTCAACATCATGTTTTTCTTTGTGTTCCCCTAGTCCTCGGCCACTGGTGGGCTTGTGATAGACCAAGCACACAAGTGCTGGTGAATACAAGTCTTTGTCAGCCCAGTGAGTTGGGACAGCCTTGGAGCCTTCTTACCCAAGTTGGAAAGGAGTTCATGACATCAGCAGGGCCTCCTCTGAGGTAGATGCCCCAGGAAGCTCATCCTACGTTTGTCTCCCCAAGCATGCCAGAGCCTTGTGAGAATGGAATCTGGTACCTTTCTTTTGGAAAAGCCATTTGTCCATTGAGATGCAATATACTTCTGAAAGGAGGAGAAAGGCAAGAAAGGCCACCAGGAGAGCGAGGGTGTCTGTGGCCGAGGAGGTGATGTCCTGGAGGGATGGGGGCTGGGCTGGGTGTAGGTCTTGCCTCTGACTCCTGACCAGTTCTCAGTGTTGGTTTGCCTGAGAATGTTGGCATGGAAATCAGGGTGATTTCTCTTCCTTCCACACTCCAAAAACCTCAGCAAAGGAAAACCCCACACCAGCAACACAGTAGACAGTGTGGTTCCAAGAGAAAAAATTACAAAAAGAAGAAAGACATTTCGAGAGATGTCTTTGTGTGTTCGGTAGCTTGCTGCTCTCATCCTGGTGCGTGCGGAGAGGCCCTGAAGGTAAAAGCAGAACCAGGTAGAGGGGAAGGGCTCAGTGCTGGAATGTGGGGTGTGTGCAGGCGTGTGTCGGTGCATGTGTTCCTATCAACACATGTACATATTTGTCAAATTACATCTGCTTTTACCTTCAAAATTTTATGAACATGGGCATATGGCACATTATCCTGTGTGGGAAAGTATGTGTGTACACACACACACACATATACAAGCAGGCCGGCTTGGCACACGTTCACACACACATACACACACACACACACACACAGAGAGAGAGAGAGAGAGAGAGAGAGAGAGAGAGAGAGAGAGAGAGACTGTTGTGGCGGAAAAACTCTTTGGAGATGAGTGTCTGGGAGTGCATGGGGCTGTAGGTGAGGGGACCTCCCCAGGGCCCCAGCCTGGCCCGTAGCCCACCAGGCCACAGATGCATTTCCATCCATCTCCCGCCCCCATCACCTAGGCAGCTAATTCCTCTGAGCCCCTCTGCCTTATTAAAGTCACAGATCACTTTCCTGAGCTTCATGCTGTCAAGACCAGCAAGCCTGAGTTCAAACCCCCTCCCTGCCATGCTGCCCCTCCTCAAGGGCAGGGGGTGGAGGTGGGGAGGGGTCCCTGCCACCCCCTCCTTGGTTTGATCTGCATGCTGCCTTGCAGTGATCAGTGAGGTCGCTTCAAGATTCCTTCAGTAGAGCCCTTGGCAGGGATACAAGGGCCGTCACAGCTGTGCAGCACAGACCAGCTTCCAAAGGCGAGGACTGGGCCAGCCCACTCAAAGTGCTCCTCAGTGGAGGGGTGCGAGGCTGGCTGCGGGTGTGGAGAACACGTCTCCAGTCCCTGGCTGCAGCGGCCTCCCCCATTATGAAATATGGATGGTACCGGTTCCAGCGTTGGGAGACTCGCTGGCAGCGCCGAGCGTCTCCAAAGGCCCGCCTTGTGCATGCACCTAAACACTTCACTGAGCAATCTGTCAACATGTCAGCAACACATGTTTTGTAAAAAGCTTCCAGTGGGAGTAATGACTCCCACCAGGACTTCCAAAATGCTTTGAATTCAGCAGATTTCTATTGCGGGCATCCCCTGGGGTGCCTTTTACAATGCCTACATTTCAGAAATTTGAGCCACAGACCCCTGGGGGTTTCCTTTCATAATGCCTCAAAATGTAGGGTTATATTGTTGGAAGTCCCCATGGGGTCTTTATTAATACCTGAATTCTGAGGAACTAGAAATTACACAGGGCACTGCAGGGGCCCAGATCCACACCAGGAAGAAGAGAAAAACTCTGTGGGGAGATTTTTTTTCTTCATGCAAGAGTGAAAGAGAAGAATTTGCTAAAGGACAAAATTGAGTGTGTTTGAGCTTCCTTCATTTAATCTGCCTTCTAGAATGCTGCAGCAAAATCTGCAACGAGGAAGGGGAAAATGACTTTTCTATTTTTAAATCTCACTTTGATATTTTAGGGGCCAGAGTATATTCTCTTAAACACCCAGTGTTGAGGGATATTGTTTAAAAATAAATGATTTTTCTTTTTGGTAATTGAAACACCTCTGGCCAGGCCCCTCTCCGGGTCTCCCCTCGTCCTCAGTACTGTTAAACTCCTGGTGCGCTCCAGCTCATTATCATTAACCGTTTGGGGTCGCTCTGAGATATTGCTCTCCTCTCCTCTCCTCCCTTCCCTTCCCCTCTGCGCATTAAAGATGAGAAAATCAACCGCGGAGATGGTCCAATCACGTGTGAGGACTGGTTTCAAACCCTCTCTGCCTGTTGACCATCAGAATAGGAAATTGCAAGGTTGCCAGCTACTTATTTTTGCTACTGAAGTCTTGAAGAGGCAGAAGGAGCGCCTCCTGTCCAACATGCATGCTCGCTCACATAGACACATGCTCCAACTCTGCACGTTTCCTGCCCTGCCCCAGCCTCCACCGGCAGCAGTCCCCTCCAATGCTGTTGTTTAGTAGTTGCTAGCCTTTAAACATGTTAAGGCTCAAGGTTAATTTAAATGGCCTCTGCCTGTCTAGGTCTGGCTTGCTGAAAAGAGGTCTTGTGCTCTGTATTTCTTTTACAGTCTCATTGACTGGTACAAGAAAATAACATTGAGAAAACTGACTTACAGCTGCCTAGGCCAAGAAATCCTAAGTTGCTGATAAGACCCTCCTCCCTCCTTCCTTTTCCCCCTCCCTCCTCTTTCCTTCCTTCTGCCAGAGTGACTGGATCACACAGGGGACTCGGGAACTCACATTTTCTCCCCTCAGTGAGACTCCCAGACGGTGTTGGTGTTCAACCATCTGTGGTCCCGAGGGCCCTGCAGAGGGGCCCTGAGGAGGGGGGCTTGCCCATCAGGAGCTGCTTGGGTCAGACACTCACAGAGACCCTCTGCACCCACCCGAGCAGGCTGATTAATTAAGCAATTGCATCATTGATTCAAGGTTTGTGATTTGGCGCCAGGGCGCTGGCTGCCGCGTTCCAAAGCTTTGCCTGCCTCCCCTGGGTCTGCACTACAGGCTCTCTATCTTTTTTTTTCCCAGCTGGATTTTCTTCCTTCGTGCCAACACTGGAGGCTCTGCCCTGAGAGAGATTGCCCCTCACCTCCAGCCAGAAAGCTTTTGGGGCTCCTGGCTGGTCAGATCACAGGAGTGAGGCTTGGGCTCTGAGCAGACATCAGGAGGGCTTTTGCCTTCCACAAGCCCCAGGAGCCTCAGCGGGGACCTGGAGACTGGGGACCAGCATCCTGAGATGCTGATTTGGCAAGTTTAGCTAAAGACATTCGTTCAGAACGATTTCCAAGTGGCGTTCAGTGCATTTGGCTTTTTTCTTTTCATTTTTGGGGGCATGTATGTGTCCATTTTAAAAACAAAAACTCCTGGTCCTATTTTTCTTTTTCTTTTTTGCAGAACAACAAAATTGAAATTGAAATCTCGGGACTCTGATTCCTGCCTTCCCTTCCTTCCCCTCCCCTGAGGCCACTCTCTCCCTTCTGGCCAATAAGGTCTGACTTTCCTAGAAGCCTGTGGGCCTCAGAGCATCTCTGGGTCCTGTGATGGCCCATGGAGGTCAGTAAGCAGCCTGGGGCCTTCCAGATGCTGTTTCCTGCTCTCCTTCCTCTTGGAGACAGTTGGCCCTCTTTGGGGGAAAGTGTTGGGAGCCATCAAGATTCTGCCACAGCCTCTAACCTTGAGTCAGTGGTTGGGCAAGCCCGCAAGCCCGTCAGGCAAGAAAATTCAACCCATTGTCCATACATGTAGGCTTTTTCCAAAGGAGGCCAGAACCGTGTAACTGGAAACTCCGACCTTTCTAATGACATTGATGGCATTTTGAGCTCTGCCCCCACCTCCCATTACTAAAACATAGAAACAAGGAAAAACCAGACAATAGAAATTATTTCTCTCCTTAGCCTAAAAAAAAGAAGAAGAAGAAGAAGAAGGAGAAGGAGAAGGCATTACTTTCAGGAAAGAGGGCGTTACAAACTTAGATTCTTCCAAAAGGCCTCCCTGTGTGCCAAAGTAGATGGCAAGCCTCTTCCTGCGTGGCTCTCCTTGCTTCCAGAGAAGGGGCCCAGAGCAGAACACTCCAGCCCCGCACAGATGTCCAGAGAGGGGAGGCCAGAACACCTCCTCAGAGGAGTGATTTATTTTATGTTTTAGATCTATATGTTTTGGCCACGTTTATTTATTTATTTCCAAAGGGCTATTTTTGGCATCTGCCTGGGCTCCTTTGTAGCAAGGCCCCCCTTTTCTAGAATTTCCTTTCCTTTATTAGAGTTACAGCTCAGCTTTGTGCAGCCCCCGGGGGAGCCGGCCAGCCGCTGGCAATTTCTCTCAGACACCCAATTACCCCCTGACGTCAGTGCGCCTTGCCCGGCTCCCCTGGGTGCCAGCATTTTTTCCTTTGTAACACTAATAGCTGGCTAGCTAAGTGCCTGTCTGCTCCTTGGCAGAGGAGTTGATTGTGTTTTCGGCTGGATACTAAATCCAAAAACTATGTAAAAATGTCAATAGGTGAGTGCACATTGATTCTGGTTAGTCACAGTGATATTTGAGCCCCTTTGGGGACTCTGTCTGGGGAAGTATTTTACAAGAAAGATAATATAACAGAAAATTACTGGAGCTCCGTGGGTCTCTGGTGGGTTTCTTAGGGGCCTGCTAAATTGCTGTAGAATCAACAAATGCTTTATTAATCTAAATTTGTGGTTTTGTTCTTTCTTCCCTTCAGAAGGTTGGAGTTTTAATGATTCAGGCGGCTCCGGCGGCCAGGCTGGGCGATGCGGTCTGCACCTAGGCTGCTGAGCTGGGGGACCCTGGCTGGTAATGAACTCTCCCAGGGCTTGGGAGCAGGGAGGCTGTGTTCCCAGAGGACTTCCTGGGGAATGTGGAGCAGGCGCTGGGCCCACTGCTTGCCAGGCCGAGGTCTGTGCAAGCAGATAAAGTGAGGGGCTGGGGGCCTGGAACAGCTGTGCCGACCAGGCCGACTGGGGGAGGCTGATAAGAGCCCAGAAGGAGCCCATGCGGGTAGCCTGGCAGCGCCAGGCATCTGACGGGGTATCGCAACTGGCAAAGAAAGTTAAGCAGGGCCGAATCTGGGGGATGGTTGGCAGACCTGCACAGAGAGATAATGGTAATTGATGGAATCAGAGTCACAGCATAGCCTTGTGTTTTCTTGGCAATTAATTCCACCCCCCTTCCCCGATTTCTAACCCCCTGGCATTCTTTGAGCCCAGGATGCCCTGTGAGCAGTCTGCAAGCACAGATAACCAGTGCATGCCCTCCTTGTTTTGGGGGGCCAGAGCCAGGGAGATGCATGTGGCCAAAAAAAGATGCAATTAGAGACCCAGTCTAAAAAAAAAAAAAAAAAAACATGATACAAACAAACAAGAAACCCCCACTGAAAAGTTAAGGATGTGTCACTCCGGGAGCTCATCTGATCTCGCTCTGGAAGGGAAGGAGGAAAATCGATGTCTTTGTAAGAGCACGGCTCCGAGTCTCCTGGCTGGGCAAGGACAATGTAGAGTCAGGCCAGCCCCGGAACCGCTCCTGTGTCCGCACACACGCGTGTGTTCCCCCCAAATGATGCTGCAGGAGAGACGGCACGATGGGACGATGTGATGGTTGAGAGCAGATACAGATGTGCCTGCCTCACCGGTGTGCGGCTCTGTCCCCTCCACCCTTTGTCCCTTGAAAGGCAATCCTTCTCTACAATGGGCTGGCTGTCCGGGCTGTTTCCCTCTCTGCAGGCTCAGGCTGCCTGCCTGCTCCGTAGGTGAAGCTTTCAGCCGGCCTTTTGTTGTGTCACTGACAACATGCACATGCTGGGACACACCTGCTTCAAAACACGCGTGACCACGCACCTTGGCACACACACTCACGCCACGCTTGGCCCTGCCTTGCTGCTTCCTGTATGAGCCCCATTGTGCTCAAGGGAGCCCCTGTGTCAGCTCCAGGATCTTAAGCAAATAAAACACTCCAAAAAATTTCCCTGGAGTCTTTTGGTATTAAAATTGGTGCACGATAAACCCGTGTGCCAGGCGGGTGTACAAAGCACAGGCCCTCAAATAAGTGGACATTTTATGAAGGAAGTGATTGGGTACAGCCTTCTAGATGCTTCTACCTGGTGCTCAAGGTCTGCTTTACTGGTAATTGGATACTAGGAAGGCTTCTTATCAGAGGGTGATCCCAAGGTTCCTTTGGCTTTCGCTCTTTCTTGGATCCGCCTTACTAGCTCCTCGCCGTCTCCTGGGTGTATGACACAGTTCTGTACCCAGAGGCTAGTTGACAGAAGAACCCCAGGCAGGGACTGAGAGGTTTATCGGTTTACTCTGACAATGCGTCTACTTCATACCCCTTTGGTGACCCGCTCGTGTGGGGAATTCTGGCAGGTCAGAGAGAAGTGAGGTCAGCCTCCTGCCCCAGACTATATCTCCTCACCAGCCCTCAGTGGTTTCCCGTGAGCTTTGTCTGCTCAACAGGAAGGTTTCCAAAGGAGCACCGCCCCCCCCCCCCCCCCACCTTCGGAGCCATCAAAGCCAGACCAGCGGCCTCTAGGCCCCTCGGCTCCCCCCACCCCCAAAGAGCTGTGCAGGCCGCCAGCTGTTTTGGGGGCCGGTCCTTTGTCCCGTGGAGGAGGCCTCCAGGAGGCCCAGGCCCTGGGTGGGGGAGGTGTGCCCGAGGTCAGGCACATAATGAGGCCAGGTCCCTGGTTGTCCCCTGCCAGGGCTCTGGCAACAAAAGCCTAGCCGGACTACACAATGAGGAGAGAGGCGGCTGGGTAGGGGGGTAGGTGAGGCCCCAGTCAGCCTCTGTGGCCCAGGGTTTCCTTCCAGCCCATCCCATGCTGGGAACTTCAAAGGGACAAGGGGAGAGGCCAGCCAAGCCTGGTGGCTGGGCCTCCCTCTCCAGAGTCCATGTGTGTCGCCACCCCCTCCCTCTCCCCACACACAAACACCCTTGAGAGTGAGCAGGGAACCTGGGTTGTGGAATTTGCCTCCACAGGGAGTCATGGTCTGGGGTCTTTCTCTGTCAGTCTCAGTCTTGGCGTACTCCTGGTTTGGAGCTCCACTTGAGCTGAGCATTAAACCAGAGCCATCGGCCTTTCACATTAGTAGCAGCAACAATACCGCATGTATGAGGAGACGTGCTACTCAGCTCAGAGTGTGTTCCACAGGAATCTTAATGGCATCTGCCTGCTTGGTGAGGCTAGGGAGCAGCTGGGAGGATGTGCGCCTCTCATGGGACAGGAAGGTGGGAAGGAGCAGTTTCCGGTCACATGCTCTGTTCTTTCCTCCATACTTCCTGGAGTTCTCACTGTTACACTGAGGGTTGCGCACTTAGTTCTCATTTTTACAACTGAAGCTGCCAGGGCTCAAAGAAGATAAATAAGTCACTTGCGGTCCGTTTCCGGTTGGCTCCAGCTGGAAGGTTGAACATTGAGTGTCTTGAGAGGTCAGATTGCTGTCAGACATGGCAGCTGGGCATGGACACGATCACGGACATGGTCATGGTCATGATAAGTTGGTACTTCCAGATTACAGACAGTGGAAAATAGAAGGGACGCCCTTAGAAACTGTCCAGAAGAAGCTTGCTGCACGAGGGCTCAGGGATCCGTGGGCTCGCAATAAGGCTTGGAGATACATGGGTGGCTTTGCAGAAAATGTCTCCTTCATGAGCGTGTTTTGCAAAGGGTTCAAATGGGGATTTGCTGCATTTGTGGCAGCTCTAGGGGCTGAATATTTGCTGGCCTCCCCGAATGATGATAAGAAGCATCACTGAAGACAGCACCTGGAATTATCTTGCGACTTCTCTCTCGTAAACCTAAGATTTCCTCACTCTAGCATCCTTGACTATATATATGATTGTCCTTGAAAGAATGGTTTAATAAAGTAAGGAAAAACTTAAAAAAAAAACATAAGTCCCTTGCCACCACATACTGGCTCCAGCACATGTAAAATGTTGACCCTTGCTAACTAGTGGAGATCTCTGTGCTTCCGTTCTGCATCTGTAAGATGGGCGAAGGCCTCCTACCTCAGGGCTGCTGTAACCGTGCAAAGTTCACGTGTGGAAAGGGCTTGGAGTGTGTCTAGCACACAGTAAGCACTCAAAAACCGGCAGATTCCAGGCCAGGAACCTCCCCGCCCCACCCCACCCACCCCCCAGCTTTGTGAACAAATAGTCTGGTAGCTTGCTGTGGGATCATTCATCTGATCTGGTTAGTTAGAGCTGTGAAGAGTAAGAGAGGCCCAGGCTGAGCAGGATGTGGGTGAGAGAGCCCGAAGATGCTTCTGGGGCCACCATCTCTTTTCTTCACCGGGTATGGTCTCCTCACTCTTCATACTTCATGCCCAAGATTTATTTCTTTACTAATATTTCCCAAAGTCCTCCCAGTCCTGTTCCAAAACTGAGAGGAGTCACAAAAATTTGACTGCTGGGTCCCCTGTATTTCATTGTGGTTATGAGGTGCCAACTGTGACCACAAAGCCCCCGGTCTTCCTTTGGTGGAAGAAGACAGGTGTCCCCTGCACCCTGTACTAGTGTTGATGTGTGAGCAGGTGTGAAGGGCGGTAGGGTGCAGGGAAGTGTGGTTCCTTAGGCACCGGGGGAGTGCAGTGAAGGGGAAGTCCCACAGGGTGGCACTGGGCAGCACAGGTCCCAGCCCCTGCTTGCAGAGCAATGGTTGTTGGATGCTTTTAGTTTGTGGCTGAAGCCCCCTCCCGTGTTGGGGTTAGGGACTCCCTGAGATGCTGCTAACCGCCAGAGATCTAGTGAGGCCTCCATAGTCTGTGGCAGAATTAACTTCAGCTCCCTGTATTTTGCTCATTCATTCTTCCACGCACATAGTTGGGGGTTCTGCATGCCAGGCTTGGTGCTACCCCAGCATAGCCTTTGACCCTCAGAAGTATAGTCTCTCTCTATCTCTTAGTTCCTTCATTCATTCCTTAGTACCTTTCTTCTTTTTCTCCTTCACTTCCTCCCTCCCCGCCTCCCTCCTTGTCGTTAGTAATCTATGAAGTAGCTTTAGCTTCTGTGCTAAAAATGAGCGGAGAATGCGAACAGCTTTCTGGACAATGACCAGGAGGAGTGTTACAGCTTGGCTTTGTCCCTGACATTCAAGTACTGTTTGCATTCAGCTCAGCCACTGGCCTCACAAGGTGAGGATGTTGACCAGGCACAGTGTGGCACCGGTCATTTTGAGGCCCACAGAGGCAGCTCAGACTGACCCAGGAGCATCCTTATGGGCTCCCCTCTCTTCATCTCTCGCTTTTCTCCTTTGGTGGCTTCATTCTTGGCCAGGTTTCTCGGAAGAGGGCAAGTTAGTGTCCATGCCCACCGACGGTCCGAGCTCACAGCCTCTTCACTCAGGTAGAGTCTCTCTTTCCTGCAGTATCATGAAGTCTCAGGATTGTCTCCGACCTGCTCCAGTTGGTCCTGTGTCCACCCATCCATTACGATGGCCGAATGACTCAGTGCTGTCCGGTTAGGCCTGTGGTCTCTGACCACACAGGGGAGGAATGTGTCTTCCAAGTAGGCAGGGATAGATGTTTGAATCAGCTAATAAGCACCGATCCTCCTACCCTAACCTTCCACAATCCTTGTTCATTGAGGCAGGTTGGACCATCTGGGTTTTAGCTAATCACACCTCCTCTTATTGTGTGGTGCTGGGGAAGTTACCTTGCTTTCCATGCCTCAGTTTCCTCACCTGTAAAACAGAACCAGCGATTGTGACTACCTCATCAGGTTTGTTATGGAAATTAAACACGTTAATCCATGTAAAGTGCTCCGGGCAATGCTTGGCACATAATAAGCACCTAAATAAATATTAACTATTTGTTTTTCTTTCATTTATTTATTCATGACCTCTTAAGCACTCAGTGAAGCAAGCAAATAATGAATCAGCCTCTGCCTTTGTGGGACTCACAGAGAGGCTGGATGATTATTTCTCACTCGTTTATTTATTTAATCACCTACCGTGTGCCCAATGCAGGACTAGGATGAGCTGGGGACACAGGTAGGGGAGCATCCTTTCTTCCATGGAGGCAGACAAGCATCTCTCTGGTTCCTGGTTTCTCATCTGAGAAATAGGGACATCCTTCTCTCTTTTTTGGTTTTTTGAAGACAGTGTTTCTCTGTGTGTAGCCCTGGCTGACCTGGAACTGGCTCTGCAGATCTGCCTGCCTCTGCCTCCTGAGTGCTAGGATTAAAGACACACATCATCACTGCCCCATTCTTCTCTTTTGCAAAGAGACGAGGTGTGAAAGTGTGTCACAAACCATACGGTGGCTGGCCTAAGGGAGCTCGTCTCTCCCCGGCTGCATCCCTTTCTGGGTCCCTCCTTCTCTGTGGCTCTTCTCCTTGGCTTTTGTGCTACCTGCTAGACGGTTGAGGTGGTGGTAGCGCCTCTCCAGTGTCTGTTGGAGGTTGGGGTCATGCTTGGATTTAGGTATTGGTGTTTGGTGAGAGACACAACATCTGGTGATTGGGATCTCATTCCACCTCACAGCAACCTGATGTCAAACCTCCGTGTGGGCCCCTTGGGAGCCTCAGGTTTGCCGCATTGGGTCTCTAGGTCATTTTTCTATGTGGTCCCTCAGCCCCATGCACCAGATTGCAAGCTGGGCTCCTGTCAGAGTGATGTGGAAGGGGAAATCTTGACTCTCCTCCCCCTAGCCCAGAGGATGGAGTGCACACCTGTAATATCCCTCATAGGAAACAAGGCCTCAGGACTGTAAGTAACATGGTAGTTAACCACCATGTTGCCTTCCACGCCCCCCCCCCCCAGTTCCTCTTATGCCTCTCCTTTTTTCTTCCTTTAAAAATAATTTTATTAGTTCTTATGTGTGTGTATGATGTGCCTGTGTGTGCATGCATGCCTGCCACAGCACCCATGTGGAGGTCAGAGGACTCTCCTTCCACCGTGGGAATCCTGGGATCTAACACAGGCTCTCAGAGTTGAGCAGCAAACACTTTTACCTGCTAAGCTGTCTTTCTTTTAATCTCACATACATTTACTTATGCTGCTAGGTAAATGGTACTTAGGCACTTGTTCACTGACGGTCCCTGTTTTGGTCTAGAAGGGCTTGCTTGAGTGTGCAGCACATGAGTCTTCATTCCCATGCACTCCAGGTAGAGCTGCTTACTGAGGAGCCAAAGCAGGTATGTGACATGGACCTTTCAATGATTTCATTTATCAGCATCCCTGAGTTTATTTATTTGGTGGTGGTGGTGGTGGTGCTGCTGGTGCTGTGTGTGTTTTAAGACAGGGTTCATCTATATAGTACTGGCTGTCCTGAAACTCACTGTGTAGACTTTGAACTCAGAGAGCTGCCTACCTCTGCCTCCTGAGTGCTGGGGTTGAAGGTGTGTACCCAGCTGCTAGCATCCCTGATTTAAGAATTTTTCGGTTTATTTTTGCATGTGTGTGTATATGTACAGGCCAGTGTGTCCCGTGACAATGTGGTGAGGTGACAGCTCTCCAGGAGTTGGTTTTCGCCTTCCACCTTGTTGAGACAGGAGCTCTCTTGTTTCTGCTGCTTTGCTGTGTAGTCCAGGCTAGCTGGCCTGTGAGCTTTGGGCCCATCTCTGCCTCTCAGCTCATCATGGGAGTGCTGGGATTACAGATGTGCACTACTACTTCTGGCTGTTTGTATCAGAGATCAGACTCGAGTCTTCAGAATTATGAGGCAAGCCTTTATCCACTGAGCCGTCTCGCTAGCTCAGCAGCCCTCATTTGTGAACGCTGAGGCAAACTGATCCCATCCCCACCCACAGACATCTTCCAGTGATGTTTGGGCACAGGGGGCTTTATAGAGATTTAAGCATTTGTAATAATTTTGTAATAACACGGATGGGGGAATCCTTTGCTTTAACCTACAGAGAAACTGAGGCCCAGGCATACTCAAGCTTCCCCAGGGATATGATAAGGCCTAGAGGCAAACTTATGTCTGTTTGACCACACAGGCCAAATTCTTGGTCATGTTCTGTGGTATAGAATGAGCGTCAGCACAGACTCAAATGGCCTCCCAAAGCTAACGGCCTTTCCGTGGAGAGCTAGAAATGCCACAGACTAGATTATCAGGAGGGCTGGGGCCTAAGAGGCTGAAGAGGATCCATGGACATTGGCTTTGTGTCTCTGTTTCCTTTTCTAGTCTGACTCTGTTCAGTCCGCCCCTGTGCCACAGGCCTAGCCAAATTCTTCCCAGAGCTCTCCTCTGGTGACCAGAAACCTGGAGGAAATGGCCATGACCCTGCCCCCCAGAAGAAAGTGGTCAGAAGCTCTGCTCTCGTGTCTGTGCTTGGACTGGCGCTGACTGCTGAGGAGGTTGTCTCTCCTGCCTCTCTGCATCCCACAGGGCCTGGTCTGGTTTGCCACCTCTGCCTCTGCCTACTGCGCTCTGCCAGGGCCTGCACCTCTTTGTTCAGACATTTCTATCTACTTTCTGGCCCCCTCTGGCCCCATGCTAGCTGTGATTGTCTTGTTAGGTTGTGTCAGGATATTAGGCTTTTAGCATGCACTGGCCTGTGAGCTTTGGGCCCATCTCTGTGTGTGTGGATAAGTCGTTCTATGAACTGCATTGCTGCCTGTTCCATAAGCTCTCTGATCTCACCCTCCCAAAGCTGCTGTTATTACTGTCTGCTCCTCCTCCTCCTCCTCCTCCTCCTCCTCCTGCTCCACCACCACCATCCCCACCTCCACCCTTGCTGGCATGGTTAATTTAAAGAATCTTGGGGAGATGACATCAAGCCAAGGAAAGAAAAGCATGTGATTGTGTCCTCCTGATAGTCCTAGGCTCAAACACTTTCTCTGCTCAAAGTCTGTGGTCAACACTTTACCTATTTCTGAGCCTCAGTTTACCTTTCTGTGAAGTGTGGCTGGAATCACTTCCCTTGCATGTGTGTGTTGGGGGTTAAAGAATGTGAAGAGTCGGAATCAGCAGCAGCTTGGGGCTACAGTCAGTAAACTTGTAGTGTTGTGCACTTGCTGTGGGATAGAAACCCTGAGTGGCTAAATGGCGTGGAGACGAATGGAGCTAGGACAGGGTGCTGCAGTCTGGACCATAGTGCTGCACGATGGGAAAGAGACCAGCTGTACCCATATCAGGAGCCTGCTCCTGGGAGAGCCAAGCTACCCCAGTCCACTGCTCTCCACGTTCCCACCCTCAGCACTGCTGCACTGCAGACACACACCCTAACACATGCACTCGGGACATGCACAAGTCATGCTCTCACCTCACCTGTGTATCCAGACCTGTGGTTTACGGTTTGTTTGTATTTTCATCTATTTATTTGCTTACTTATTTTGAGGTAGGGTCTCTCTCTCTCTCTCTCTCTCTCTCTCTCTCTCTCCCTCCCTCTCACCCTGGCTGTCCTGGAACCCATTATGTAGCCCAGGTTGGCCTTCAACTCCTAGGGATCTCCCTGCCTCCCAAATGATCAAAGCCATGTGCCACCACACCTGGCTTTTTATTATTTTAATTGTAAGTTTGTGCCTGTGTGTGTGTGTGTGTGTGTGTGTGTGTGTGTGTGTGTGACAGTTATGTCTGTATATGACTGTGGGTACCCAGAGGCTAGAGTGGTGGGATCTCCTGGAACTGGAGTTACAGGATGTGAAACACCTGATGTGGATGTTGGTAACACCCCAATCCTCTGCAAGAGCAATACTTACCCATGAGCCACCTCTTCTCCCCAGCACTCCCCCCACCGGGGAAACCCCACCTTTGTGCCTGTGTTCTCAGAGATCTTGAGGTGGCTGGTATCCAGCACAGGGAATGCAGATGTGGGTCCAGCTGGACTTATGCTGGTGTCTAGGGTCACCGTGAGGTAGAGAGTAGGGTGATGCTTCCCAAGCGACTGAGCACTCACCCTTGAGGCTGCCCTAGAGAAGTAGGAAGAAGAAAATCACGTGCTCCCCTCGCCAGCCACCACCGCTGCTGCCGCTGTGACTGTGAACTGTCATCTGTCTTTCTTATTTTAAAGGCACCTTTCACCTTTCACGTTTATTTCTCTATTTGTGTGTTTGCGTGTGTATATGTGTGAGTGTACACGCCACAACATGCCTGTGGATGTCAGAGAACAATCTGTAGGAACTGTTTCTCTCCTTTTAGCATATGGGTTCTGGGGATCGAACTCAGGTCCTCAGGCTTGGTAGCCAGCTCCTTTACACACTGAGACACTTCCTTGCCCGAGTTTTCCTTTGTGAAAAACTCATTGACTCATTGATCATGGGGAGAGTACATTTATACGACATTATGTTTTAACAGAGTACTTTAAATCTCTAGACATTTAAAATGTGCTGCTGTGGTCACCTTAACCTGGTATTCCTTTGTGTACCTGGGGTCTTACTATGAGGAAGCCCCTGGCGGCCAGCAAGCCGTCTCCTCAATGGGCTCTCACTTGGGGCCTGTCTGCCCCTAGCTTCCTTGGTCTTCCCTGTGCAGAGCAAGAGGGCAGACCCTTCATTTGTCTTTCTGTTGGAATGATCTCTTTGGCCCCTCCTCTTAATACAAAAGACCCAAGTCCCAGAGTAAGTTATTTGTAATTCGTTTTTAAAGTCCACATTGAGATATTAGCCATGACTGTCCGCTGTGTAGAAAAAGGAGGAGTTTGTGTTTGAAGTTTAATCCAGCCTCTACTTAAGCTCAGTCCCTGGGCAATCCTTTTTTCTGCCGCTGAGCTCAAACAGCCGGTTCTCAGGTTTGATCTGCTGCCCCACGGAGCCCTGCCCAATGTGAATTTGAAGAGTACCCCCCCCCCCCCACACTCACCAGAGAGACTTGCAAAAAAAAAAAGGTGGGGGGTGACCACTTTGGTACAGCAGCATCGGCGCCCATGGTGGGTCCCTGGGTCCCTGCCAGTGCCCTCTGTATTGGGGAGAGAGGCTGCCGGGGCCTCCCCAGGCTGCAGACCTTCTGGGGACAGTTCCTTGCTTGAGGTCTCTGTGGAGCCCCTCCGAGGCTGTGGAGTGCTGTCTCCTGGTGGGCAGCTAGAACTGGGGAGTCTGGGAGTGCTGTCTGACATGTGGGGGGCAGAGAGGAAGGAGGGAAGAAAGGGAGGGGAATGAAAGGCGAGAGTTTGTCGGGAACTGGTGCTGGCGGTGGAAACGGGAGCCGCAGCAGGACAGGGCCCGGTGGCCTTCAAAACTTTTCTTCTCCCCTCTCGCCACATGACTCGGAGGATGCAGGCAGTAATTAAAGGCCCCCCGGCTCTTCGTTTTCTGTGTCCACACCTTTGATCTGGCTCATGTCGGGCGGCTATTTTCATTGTTCCTGTCTTTCTTTCATTCTTTTTTGATGGTAGAAATGATGATCTTTGATTCTCGAGTCGGAGGTGGTCAGGAGAGTGGTATAGGTCTTACATAATGCATCTTTCACATCTTATTTTTAAACGCATAATCAGGGCCAGGCAAAGGCTGGCTTCATTTCCACCAATGTGTGTGGGGGAGAGGAGGTTGCCTGCCCTGCAGTGACGGCCTGGGGGTGGTGGGGCCTGGCAGTCCTGTGCCACTGAATGAAAATTACTAGAGGAAGCTTCCCCCTCCACCCCTTTCTAAATATAACCTGGGGAGAGTTTTCCTAATTGTTCCCTGATGGAGAAATGTGCCGAGAGAGAGAGCAGGACCAGAGGACACGCCCACTCTGCCGGGCTTCTCTTGGAGCTTGTAGGGAGCCTGTACACTCTTATTAGTGGATGTTAATAAACTCTACAGGATGGGCTACAGAAGTCGTACGTGAACTGATAGCTCAGCCATGTGACGTGCTGGGCTGTATCGGAGGTGTGAGGTATAGGTGGGTGTGCTGTCTGGGAGGTACATTCCCATACCTTCCTGCACCTCACCTCCCTCTAGGCATAGACAGGCCCAGGCCAGGGTTATTTGTGTAGTACCTGGACCACAGACTAACATGGTAGCAGAGATTGAGCAGGTGATGTGGCATTGTGTTCCCCGAAATATTGTGCACCCTAATAAACTTATCTGGGGTCAGAGACAGAACAGCCACAATATTAAATATAGGGGATAGGCAGTGGCAGCACACGCCTTTAATCCCAGCACTTGGGAGGCAGAGCTAGGCACAAATCCATGTGTTCAAGGATACAGCCAAGCATGGTGACTCACACCTTTAATCCCAGAAAGCGAGCCTTTAATCCCAGGGAGTGGTGGTAGAAGGCAGAAAGGTATATAAGGCATGAGGACCAGGAACTAGAAGCGTTTGGCCTGGTTAAGCATTTGGCCTGGTTAAGCATTCAGGCTTTTGAGCAGCAGTTCAGCTGAGACCCATTCTGGATGAGGACTCAGAGGCCTCCAGTCTGAGGAAGCAAGACCAGCTGAGGATCCGGCGAGGTGAGGTAGCTGTGGCTTGTTCTGGTTCTCTGATCTTCCAGTATTCACCCCAATAACTGGCCTCAGGTTTGATTTTATTAATAAGAACTTTGATGACTCATGCTACAAGGTGATACTAGGAAATGGGGCCTTCTGGGACTTGAACCAAGGCCACTTACTTCTCCTGAGTGCTGCTTGGATGGAGGCTGGCCCTAGTGCCTACACTCCCAGATTGCCAAGGGGAACTGGACACTTGAGTCTTCATTAGAAGTTCCTTGGAGGAATGAGACCAAAGATGTCTTTCCGTCAGGGGACAGTGGTCGAAGGCCTGGGAGATAGGAAAGTTTGGCTGTGGTGGGGAGGAGTGGCTGCGTCAGTATGATGGACCAGCAGGAAGGCCTGGAGAGCCTTGTCCTGTGCTCTGCATCCGTTGCCTGTGTGGGATACTCAAGGTCCATGACTCAAGTACAGCGGCCTCTGAATGGCCATGGGACATTTCCAGGCAGTGAATTCCATGGGTTAGATGGCTCTGCACTTGGTCTGAAGGTCTCTTGTTAGGGACACTGAGTGTGTGGTGTCCTTGCTGCCCACCTCCTCCAGGCTCAAGTGCCAGAACTTTCAGGCACCGACTTCTTCAGATGGCATGATTGAGCCCTTGTTGTGTGTCTGCTTTGTGCTGAGTACTAGGCACTAGGTACTAGTACTAGGTACTCAGTACATGGTCACCAGGGCTAGTCTGGACTGGTTCCTGTAGACACCCCACCCCCTACCCCATTGCACGCAGGAGTGGATAATAACAACTCATGACATAAATAATGGAGACACATTCTCAGAACTGCAAAGTTAAGTGAGTTCACTCTCTTGTGAACATTATGATCTTTCGTGGTCCAGGACAAGACCCTAGTAGCCCCTTGAGGCAATCGGGATGTGAGCACGAGATGAACAAGACTGGTGTCGTATAACAGTTTGACTGTCGTCAAACACACACATTTATGTGGAGGACACATTCTATAGTAACGGTAAAAAGTGCCAGGCAATGGTGGCACACACCTTTGGTCCCAGCTCTTGGGAGGCAGAAGCAGGCACATCTCTGATTTCAAGGCGAGCCTTGTCTACATAGTGAGTTCCAGGACAGCCAAGGCTATGCAGAGAAACCTTGTCTCAAAGAAACAAGCAAATAAACATGTATAACCGAATAGACTGATTACAGATCAGTGGATAAAAATGCTTGCTTGTCACACAAACCCAACAAGTTCCAACCTCAAACCCACACAAAGGTAGAAGAAGAAAACCAACTCCACAAAGTTGTCCCCACACACAAAGCAATAGTATGCTATTAAGTATATAAGCCAGTAAGCAGCATAGCCGTTTACTATGATTATTGAGTGCTATATGCTGTATGTGTATTCACAAACTGACAGTGAATTGTGTGGGCTTTCCTTGTATGATACTATTTATGGGGAGACATGAACAAATGATGCTCACCCCAGATAGGGAACCGTGGACAGACCAAAGTATGGATACTGTCAAAGTCCAACTCGGTGAACCAATAAATTTTATTGGAGTCACTTAGAAGAATATGAGTGAGGGGTTACTTACAGGAAGAGAAATCAAAGACAGTTGCATTACTCCAACATGGATGACAGCTCATAAAAGCTGGGGACCTGGAGCACAATTCACAACCTACAAGCAGCTTGACAAGTTGAAGAGCGTCCTTTCCAGGCAACTCAGCTTGTCTGAGAGTATCTCTCAACAATCCTTACTGTTTATCTAAACTTGGGGAGGGAGGGGTCTAGTGAATGCAGTCAGTTTCAGGGACTTCCTGAAGCCTTTGCCTTGCACTTAACAAGTTCCTCTGCTTAATGCGCTTCCCTGCAGGATGCAACATCCTGTGTCTAACCTCCTTTCTAACATGAGCTCCCCTCCAAGGTGGAAGGTTGTCATATCTGAGGAAACTGCTCTACAATAGCTTGTTTGCATCAGCAGCACTATTAACCCCTGAGTGATAAGCTGTGGCCCACTGCTATGACATTAGGAAATTTCCAGGCCCATTATATATTTTTAATGTAATCATTTCTTTTGAGAACGTCATACATGAATACTGTATCTACACCACTTCCACCCCTTTGTTCCCCCTCTCCATCTCTTCCTGTGCCCCCTCATATTCACGATTATTATTGTTACATGAATGTACACACACACACACACACACAAATATATATATATATATACATACACATACACCACACACACATATATAAGATATATACACATATATGTAATGTATATACACACACACATATAATGTATATATATATATGTATACACACACATATACACATGTATGTGTAACTTACTGAGTCCATTTAGTTCGTGTGTACTTGTGCCCAGGGCTGACCCCTTGACGTTAGGAAACCTACATGGGAGCTTGTCCCAGAAGAAGACTGTATTCCCATCTCAGCAGGCATTGGCCGCCTGTAGTTCTATCTAGGGGCAGGACTCTGGGGGATCTCCCGTGTCCATGTTGGCATGTCAACTGCTGTTGTCAGTGTTCTGGTCTTGTTTAGGAAACCATGCTGATGAGAGTTCGTGGGCGAAGCTTCCCTGTCATGCCTACAAGACCCTGTCTCACAACAGATGTCTGGGATACTGGCTTTTACAGTCTTCCCATTCTTCTGTGACTTTCTCCGACCATTGTTACAGGTGTGCAAGTGTGCTGAGAACAATGTGAGGATTCAGAGAAATGCTAGTGTCTCAGGAGACAGAGGGGGCGCGTATTTAATAGGACAGTAGAGGAGGTGGAGGCTCAGAGAGCCAAGGCAGAAGACTGCTGGGGAGAGAGGCCATCGCTGGTGACACTGGGTGCCTGATAAGCAACAAGTATGCTTGGAGGAGAAGGGCAGAGTGGAGACATGGAGAGCTGGGGTCTTGGCTGTTGCGTGGATGGCAGTCCAGGTGGGCAGCTACCTTGGTATTGGTCCGTACAGATGCTAGATGTGGGAGAGCTTATTCCAGAGGGTGTCAGGTGCTAACATGGATATGGTCTGAATGTGGGTTAAATGTTGGAAGTAAAGGATTATGGGCACTGGGACAAGCCCCGAGTTTCTGCCTGCACATCCAAGAACAGAAGAGTCTTTACTGGAGTCAGGGAGGTCTGCAGGAGGGTGGGATGTGAGGTGGAAACTGTTCCTTTTCTGACAGTGCTGGGCCCAGGAAGGAACCTGGGAACAGAGGTGAGGGCAGTAGGTCCAAGGAACCAGAGCCTGGCTGCCTCTCAGCCCCCAGAAAATTCCTTGCTGTCTGAGAGCAGGGGCATTCCACATTCTGTCCCCAGCCTAGTGGATCACACCTGCGCTAGCCCAGTCCACAGCAGTTTCAGCTGAGGGAACCTGTTCCTGAGGCCACAGGGCAGATAGGGGTACAACCTGACTCATGGGGATTTTGCCCTGGACTGCTCTCTCTCTCTCAGGTCAAGCACCCGGAACTTGGTGTCTGCTGCCTTGTGAAGAGAGGGTAAGCTGCTGCTCCTTGAACTTGTGTACCTGGCCTGGCCGCTTATTCCTGTAAATTATAGCCTGGGATGGAAGGTCATGTCCACTTCTCTTGCTCTTCCACCAATCCTCCTGGCTGGTCAAGCTGGGCCACATCGATGGTTCCTGAGCCATGCCTTTCTGGCTGACAGGGAGGTGTATTTCTACCCGCCTACCTGACTGCACACAAATTGCTTTGCCTGGTGCATGCAGAGCCAGGCATGTGCAGCACCTGGTGCCCACAGAGTCTGGCACCCGGCCTCTGCACTCCTCACCCCGTGGCCTGTCAGGACCCCTTCATTTATGGTCCACCACTTTTGGCAGTAGTCTCTTGCAGCTGGGATGCAGTGGAAATCGGGTGCTGCTTAGTCTGGCAGAAGGCCTTAAAGTGGCTCCCGTTGGGGGAGAGCTTCAGAGGAGAGCAGACTCTGGGAGGTTGGGACCTCCCTGATGGACTCATCTTCATGAACCAGGCCCCTGCTGTCAGGCCAGGCATCTCCTCCCTGGGGGCAGGAGCCTGATATCACAGGCCCTTCTTCACCTAGCCAGCTTCTCTGGGACTCAGCAACCCTGTCCCCATTTTCATCCCGAAGCGGGCTATGTAAGGGAGACACAATCCGGTCTGGATAGTCGGGGGTAAGGGAGAAGCAGATGGGCCCCACATGTAAGTGATTTTTGGCCTGCAGCCTGAGGTCTTTTTACCCTCTGACCCACTCTTTCTCTCCTCATCCAGCTTCTGTGCCAAGCACAAGGTATTGGCATCCTCATAGTACTTTGTAAATGTCCCTTTGATTCTCCCTAGGACACCTGGAGACTTTAAATCTCTGGTAAAACAACTCAAGAATTCAGTAGAGGAATCAAGACAGCACACTTAGTTGAATTTTGAGAAAAACATTTCTTATTCTCTAAACATGCTATATTCTTGAGTATTTTTTTCCTCTTGCTCTTTGTCCACACATGTATGTGTTTATGGGATTATAACAGGGAACCTCTAATGTCCTCTGCTGTGACTCAGTGAGCACATGGTTGGGGCCATAGCTTTCACATTCAAGCGCGTGAGGACCCCAAGTGAGATGACTTCGAGGAACTCGGCTTCATGGCCCGCCCACTGGAAATGTCCAGGAGGCCTCTCCTCTTCCACGGTTTGTCATTTAAACACACAGATGACCGTTGTCACTACACTCTGAATTTGGGTTTCCATGGGCTACCACTACGTAGCTACATGTAAACTTGGCCCATTGTCTTCTGGAAATCAGTTTTTCTGTCTAAAAAATGTGAAGATTGACCTTATTCAGTTCCAGCTATTTTTTTCTCCCTAATATTTTTCAATGTTTTTTTATGTGCATTGGTGTTTTGCCTGCATGTATGTTTGTGCGAGGGTGTCAGATCCCCTGGAACTGGAGTTACAGATAGCCGGGAGCTGCCATGTGGGTGCCGGGAATTGAACCCGGGTCCTCTGGAAGAGCAGCCAGTGTTCTTAACCACTGAGCCATCTCTCCAGCCCTCATCCGTAGTTTCTTAATCAGTGGCTGTCTTTGAATGAGGTAGTGAGCTTTTTGAAGGATTCCCTTGGCCTTGGTCACCACCAAATGCTCCATTCTGCGGCTCTACACAGGAGGGCTGTGGCCGTGGTCAGGCAGGAATGAGATGCTGCCAAAGTGTTCCCTGGTCTCTGAGGCCCCCTTGTTTTCCACACATGCCCAGTGGGGTCTTAGGCTGCTGGCGGCAGAGGGGTCTCCTGAAATCTGTTTCGATCTGTCACCATAAGGCACATGGATAATAATTGTGAGACAGCAAGATAACCGCCATTTGTAGAGTGTCTGTGATAGCGTTCTCTTTCCTTGTCACGGCCGCCCTGGACTGTTGCTCCCGCTTTAGAGATGAGGAAACCAGGGCTCACTGGGGCTTGGTAATTTGCCTGAAGTGGCAGGCACTGTATTCAAGCCTGTGACCTCCTCCTTCCCCGCTCCATGAGCTCACTACCCCACTTCCAGCCTTCGATTCCATCTCTCAGGGCTCCTGCTGAGCTCCGGGCTCAGTCCCATCTGTCGGAGGTTCTGTTCCGGCCAGATGCGATGTGCCTCCTGGGATCCCCAGGCAGGACAGTTGCTGCTGAGGGAGGTGAAACGAATTCACAGACCTCGGCCTCGGTCCAGACCCTGGTCTGCCAGTGCGGCCAGGAGGGCCCAGCAGCCCCAGGGCTTGCGCCCAGCCAGCCTTCTGGACTCAGCTCCTTTCCTAAGCAGGTGGGGTGGGACCCTCCAGAGAACTCATTCTGCCTGTTTTCCTCAGTGGTGGAGGAAGGCTGTGGGAAAGAAGTGAGCGAGGTTAAAAGAAAAGCACAGGAGAGGAGGAGGGTGGTGGAAGCCCAGAGGGTGTAGGGAAAGAAAACGGGAGGCGAAGCCAGCAGACCTAGGATGTCAGAGCTGGTCCTGAGGGAAGTAGAGTCAGGAGTGGACAAGTGGCATGGAGC
>CABHPQ010172453.1:0-25955 GCA_902168405.1 Peromyscus aztecus
GTGTGGTTTGTGTATTATTTGTGCACATGCATTGTGATGTGTTTGTATGAGTTATACGTCCATGTGTGTTACATGTGTGTGTGTGTGTGTTTGTATTACTTTTGTGTACGTGTGTGGTTTGTGTGTGTTGTTATGGGTAGCTTGTGTGAATATGTGTGCTTTCTGTACTGTGTTTTATGTGTACATGGGTGCCATGTGTATGCTTCACGTATGCATAGTGTGATGCAGATGTCTGGTACATGTGTTGCTTATACTCATGTGTTGTGTATGTACTATGTGAATATTTGTGGACTAAGTGCACACAGCTTGTTTTGTGTGTGTGTGTGTGTGTGTATAGATGGCATATGGTGTGTTATGTGTACACGTGTATTATATATGTGTAATTCGTATGGATTACAAAGTGTGTTAAGTGTGAATGTATGTAATGTGTGTGTGCTGTTATTCCATATTTTGTGCATGTGTGGTTGCATAGTGTGTGTTGTATGTATATATGTGTTGTATTATGCTGTGGGTATGTATTTAGCTTGTATGTATGGTTTGTGGAATGTGCTACATGTCCACATGTATTCATGTGTGTTCTTTGTATGTGTGCTGTATATATGAGTATTGAGTAGAGTGTGTATTGTATGTAAGTGGGTCTCATGTGATCTGTGTTCTATGCACTTGTGTGTTGTGTGTATGTGTATGTGTACATTCTGCTGTGGGATGTTCTGTATGGCAAACGTGTTGCTAATAAAACACTGATTGGCCTGTGGCTAGGCAGAAAGTGTAGGCGGGACTAACAGAGAGAATGAAAAGAACAGGAAGGCGGAGGGAGGCCCGGACTGACTGCCAGCCACCGCCAGGACAAGCAGCTTGTAAAGATGCCGGTAAGCCACGAGCCATGTGGCAAGGTATAGATTTATAGAAACGGATTGATATAAGATATAAGAACAGTTAGCAAGAAGCCTGCCACAGCCATACAGTTTGTAAGCAATGTAAGTCTCTGTGTTTACTTGGTCTGAGCGGCTGTGGGACTGGCAGGTGAAAGAGATTTATCCTGACTGTGGGCCAGGCAGGAAAACTCTAGCTACAACATTCTGTGTACTGTACTCTATCATGCATATGCTGTGTGTGTAGTGCATGTGTGTGTATATATATATGTATGTATGTACGTATGTTTAATCTGTGTAGTATGTGTTCTATGGGTCCATTTGAAGTGTGTATGTGCACTTTGTGTATGGTCTGTACAGTGTGTGTTTGGTGTACATAGGTACTGTGTGCATATGTAGTTTGTGTGCACATGTGTGGTCTGGTGGATTGTGTGGTTTGTGTTTGAACCAGCGCAGCTTGTAGTTCAAGATGTGAGCCCTCAGCATCCAGCTCCAGCCTCTGTGCTTACCCCACCATGTCTACCCATCACCATGCCTACCCATCACCATGTCTACCCGCCACTGTGCCTGCCCATCACCATGGTTCCCCACCAGGACAGCACATTCTTGTCCTGCTGGATAAGAACCCCAAATAAACCCTTCTTTCTGTAAGTTGCCTTGGTCATGGTGTTTTATCACAACAGAAACGTAACTAGTTCAGTCCCCAATATTGGGGATCCATGATAACTCCTGAATCTCAGACAGAGCAGGTACATGCAGGGCTGGTGACCCAGATGGTGGAGGAAACTCTCGGGATGGTTCTCTGCTTGGTACTCAGCGGAGCAGAGACTGAAGTGTAACATTGGGTCTACGTGAAAGTCATCTCAGTGCTCATGACATTGCTGATCTCTCCCGGGTGTGGCTTTTCTTCTTTAAAGTCCTCTTGTCCCGGGTCCCAGAGGTCTCCATCTCTCCTGCGTCTTTGTTTCCAGCCTCTTTCTGTGGGGCCTGTCATTCTGCCCACTCTGCATGGGATTGCCCCTGGGTTATCCTGGGCTCATCGCTCCTGCGCCACTCCCGTGTGTGTAGACTAGAAAAGCACCTCGGCTGTCATTCCTCAGGGCCATCCATCCTCTTTTGTCACACTGGGTCTCTCACTGGTCTGAACTAGCCAAATGGGCTAAGCTGGCTAACCAGCGATCTTTGGGGGTCCCCTTGGCTTCATACCCCAACCCTGGGATTACAGTCCTGTGCTCTCACACCTTGCACTGGGGCTGCTTTCATTTGCTCTCGCACAGTATTTCATATGGGTCCCAGGAGTCAAGCTCAGACCCTCATGACTGCAGGTCAAGTGTTTTACCAACTACGGCGTCTCCCAATCCTCTCTTCCCCTATGCTTCTCCATCTCCCGCTTTTGCCCTCCCTCTCCTCCAGATCTGCCCTCTTCTTCCTCTCCCCTCCCCTCCTCTAGGCCTCTCTTCCCCCTTCCCTTCCTGACCCCCACCTCATTCTGTGCTCTGCTAAGCACATCCTGGCCGGAGGAATTGACCCTAAAGAAGCCATAAGGCAGGAGTCAGTGGGTCTCGCTGACATTTTGAGAATTACTAGGAGGGTCCAGGTGGACCATGAGGTTCAGGTGAGGTTGATTTTGTCATCTGACAACAGGGACAGTTAAGGGGGTAAACTCCCGAAGTGGACTCTCTAGCTGCTCAGTGGTCAAGACAGTCACAGGTGAGGGACAGAGAAAAGCAAGGGTCCAGCCAAGGGCCCTGTGTGTCCAAGGAAGAAGAGTAGAAGGTCAGTGAGGAGGGCTCCAGCAGGTTCTGGAGGAGCCCATGCTGGGGTGGGTAAAGTCTGGGCTTGGAACCAGGACAGGGCTTGGGGCTGGAGTCAACATGGCCACTCTTTGGGGGTTTCTTGTACACCATGGGATACATCATTGTACATTGGTGGCAACTGACAGCCTAGGATGGAGAGTGAAGGGTAAGGGCTGAGGGGTGGGTCAGTGAGATGCCTTAGCGGTTCAGTGTTGCCAAACCTGATGACCTGAGCTGTCAGGTCAGGTTGATCCCTAGACTCACTTGGTGCAAAGAGAGAACTGACTTCTGCAAGTTGTCCTCTGACCTCCATATGTGCATCGTGGAACACTGGCGCGGGCGCACGCCCGCACGCATGTGCGCGCACACACACGCACACGCACGCGCATGCACACGCACACGCACACACACACACACACACTTACCTTGCAAAAATTATTCACCATCGAAGTCTCTAAATCTCCTTCAGAATGCTCTGGTATGCTAAGCTGTTCAAAGGTTGTATGGCCAAGGGTAGCCTTGAACTTTCTAAGCTCCTGCCTTCAGCTCCAGAACGCTGGGATCACAGGTGTGCACCAGCACTCCCGGTTTATGCCATGCTGGGACGGAACCCAGAACTTTGTACATGTTGGCAAACATTCCACTAGCAGAGGGAGGCACCTTCCCAGCACCTCTCTTTTTGCTTCTTGACCTGGAGCAGTAGGATCCCTCTTAGGGCCTTTGCCCAGTGATGGTCCCCCCAGCCCCTGCCCAGGCATCTATGTGGCTGACTCTCTCACTTTATGAGAGTGTCTGCTTTGAGCCACCAAGAACCCTTTCCTGGTCTCCTTACTTAAAACATCATTTCTGGGCCCCAGGAGTTCACTCAGTCGGTCACATACCTGCCGTATAAATAAGCACAAGGACCCGAGTTTGATTCCTAGAACTCATGTAGAAAAGCGAGGGTGAAAGCTGTTGGAGCTCCATTAATCAAGCGCCTGCCTGGCATGCATGAGGCCTTGGGTTCAATCTCCAGCACTTCAGACCTGGGTGTGGGGGCTCATGCCTCTGATTCTAGCATCTGGGAGGTAGAGGTCAGTGGATCAGAAGAATAAGGTCATCCTCCTTTACACAGAGTTCAAAGCTGGCCTGGGCCCCAGAAGACCCTGTCTCAACACCAACACCACCCAAAGGCCAAGTGTGGTGGTACACGCCTGTGTATGTGGCAATGACCCCAGTCTTGGGGAGGAAAGACAGGTCAATTCTTGGGGCCAACTAGCCAGCCAGTCTAGCCGAATCCATGAGACGCAGGCCAATGTCAGACTGTCTAAAAAAAAAAAACGAGGATAGTGACTGAGAAACAATACCAACATTGGTTTCAAATATCCCCATGCTTTCACACCAGCACAACACAGGGACATGTACACACACACACACACACACACACACACACATACACTCACCTCTTGTCTTGCTTCATTTCTGTTAGGCTGATAAAATACTTTAACAAGAGCAGCTTAGGAAAGCGAGGGTTTATTTTCACTCACGATTCCAGCTAAGCTCTTGACTGTGGTGAAGTCAGGACAGTGGGAACTTGAAGAAGCTGCTCACACCACAGTCAGGAGCAGGGAGGAAATGAATTCATGCTTGTGCTCCAATCATTTTTTCTGGTTTTTTTTGGGGGGGGGTGTTGTTTGTTTGTTTATTTCACAGTCTGTGGCTCAAATCCAGGGAATGGTGCCCCCCCTCCCCCATTTTTAGGCTGAATCTTCTCACTTCAGTTAACATAATCAAGGCAATCTCCCATAAACATGCCAGCAGGCCAAGTAATCTAGGTAATCCCTCATCAAGACTCCCTTCTTGGATGATTCTGGATTGACAGTGAAATCTAACTGCGCCCGGTTGACAGGGAAATCTAACTGTGCCCGGTTGACGGTGAAAGTTAACCATCACATTCTTGTTCTGACCCCTTCACCCCACACCCTGCTTTATCTTCCCCAGACTACCTGAAATCGCATTTTCTTTGTGTTTCGTCATTTACAAAGTTCCCTGCATCAGTCCTCCCGGGTCCAAGGCCAGGGTCACAGTGTCTTCTGCTGGGTAGTCACCGTGCACGCATAGCAACAGCCCTCAACATACTTGTGCAGTGACTGTGAGAGGGAAGGATGGGGGAGCGGGTGGAGCAGGCGTGGCTGCTCCATCAGTCTGTGTATGTCAGCGCAGGACGGGGTTTCCTAAGAAGGGGGGTGTCGCTTGCCAAACACATTTCAGATGGCTAGAGGCTGCAAAGAGGAAAAACAAAGCTATAAAACCACTAGATGAAAAGACAGGAGAATATTTTCATGGGCTTGGAGGAGAGACAGCATTCCTAAGCAGGACATGAAATCCAGAAGCTAGCAAAGAAAACCTCAACAGGCTTGATTACATAAAAATAAATGCTTCTGCGTGCTCCAAAACACGATAAACAAAGTTAAAAGACCTGACTTGGGGAGAAATTTAAAACATGTGTAATGACCAACAGATTCATGTCGTAACGTATAATGAGATCCCAGGAGGCAAGAAGAAAAAGCGTACACAACCTGGCAGGAAATAAAACAAACAAACAGAAAAATGAACGCTGGGGTGGAACTCAGCCGGTAGAGTGCTCGCCTAGCGTGCACGGAGCCCTGAGCTCCATCCCCAGCCCAGCAAACACTGCGTGTGGTGGTGCACGCCTGTAATCCCAGCACCAGAGAGGTGGAGGCTGGGGAAGCGGGAGTTCAAGGTCATCTTTGGCTAAATGAGGAGACCCAGGCCAATTTGGACTATGAAAACCACCATCTTGGGTGGGGGGAATGGAAAAAGAGGAGGGAGGAGAAAAAGAATAGAAGAAGAAAGAAGAGCAGGCAGGGAAAGACTTGAGAGATTTCTAGAGTAGGAAATATGGGGGTGAAGAGATGGCTCAGGGGTCAAGAAGTGCATACTGCCCTTGCAGAGCACCTGAATTCTGTCCCAGTGTGCAGGTTGGGTGGCTCACAGCTGCTTGTGATAAGAGCTCTGGGGATCTGACACCCCCTTCCATAATCTGAGGGCAACTGCACTCACAGGGGTATATTCCTGCTCCCAAAGTACATGCACATAATAAAACGTAAATCTAAAAAATTAGTCTAGGAAACTCTGAATGGCTGAACAGCTGCTGCCTCGCCAGTTTCTGGGAATTAATACGATGCCGCAAGATTCCAGGGAGAAAGTTGCTAAGCCCAATGCATCAGCCAGGATGTGAGGCTGTGGGACCACCTACGGCAAGGTGGATATGGTCTTGTGGAGGGTGAGAAGGTGGTTAGGGGACTCAACTGCATTCAAAATGCTCACTCCTCAGGACTTGGAAACGCCACTGTTAGGAGCTTATCCTTGAAAACTGCCAGATGTTCAATGCCTCATGGTTTATACCCACAGAAAGTACAAAGTGAAGTCACCCCATGTCTCCGTCAGTGTTCTGTTGCTGTGAAGAGACACCGTGACCGTGACATATAAAGGAGAACATTTAATTGGGGCTGGCTTACAGTTCAGAGGTTTAGTCCATTATCATCATGGCAGGAAGCATGGCGGCATGCGGGCAGACCTGGTGCTAGAGAAGGAGCTGAGAGTACTAATCCAGATTAGCAGGAAGAGAGAGACACTGGGCCTGGCTTGAGCTTCTGAAACCTTAAGGCCCACCCCTAATGACACACTTCCTTCAACAAGGCCACCCCTGCTCCAACAAGGCCACACCTATGAGTCTCTGGGGGTCATTTTCATTCAAACCACCATACCCAACTCCTCCAGAAGAAGGTGGGGACAGCCACCTCTGAAGCCCTTGCTAGGACTCTACGCAAACATGGTGAAACTCATCCAACTCATTGTGTGTAAATTGAAGCACAGCTTGCGGTAGGAGGTAGCGTAGCCCAAGAAGGCTCGTTTTTTTAAAACATTTGTTCATTTGGAGGGTGAAGCGCACATGCCATGGTGTGTGGTAGATGACAACCAGTGGGAATCGGTTCTCTCCTTCAACCACGTGGGTCCCTGGAATTGAACTCAGATCGTCATGCTTGGCTGTAAGCCCCTTAATCCATCGTGCACACACGCCTGCAGATCGTATACTGAGTGAGAGACACTACTGTAGACATAGGAAGATCTAGAAGGAAGGGTATAGCATGCCTTATAAGTAGCTGCTGCTTTTTATCACAGAATTATAGCAACTAAAATAGATCATTATTGCAATCTTGTTTTTGTTTCTTGACCAGTTCTTACATGTGGCCATGGCTGGCCTAAAACTTGATATGTAGACCAGGCTGGTCTCAAATTTGCGACAATTTTCCTGCCTTTTTGTCTCCTGAGTGCTGGGATTAGAGGTGAGTGCCACCACAACTGTCTGCTGTAATTGTGTGTGTGTGCATGTGTGTGTGACATATGCTTCTGAATGATATGCACACACATGTGTGCATATCTGTGTACAAGCTACAAGCGTGTAGAGGCCAGAGGAAGATGTCTAGTTTCTTCCTCTGTCACACTTCTCCTTATTTTTTTTTTAGGTAAGATCTCCACTGGACCTGGAGCTCGCCATGTTGACTGGACTAGCTGCTGAACTTCCAGATTCCACCTGCCTCTACGCCCCAGTGCTGAGGTTACAGACACGCACGGCTATGCCTAGCATTTTACAAGGGAACTGGGGGCTTGATTCAGGTCTTCTTGCTTCTACAGTAACTTCTACTACCCACTGAGCCAACTTCTCTTCTCAGCCCTATTGTGCACACACCTTCTCTCTCTCTCTCTCTCTCTCTCTCTCTCTCTCTCTCTCTCTCTCTCTCTCTCTCTCTCTCTCTCTCATACACTGGTTTGTTAGGACAAGATCTCACTAAATAGCCTTGGATGGCCTGGAACTTACTATGTAGACCAGGCTGGCTTCAAATTCAGAGATCAACCTGCCTCTGCCTCCCTAGTGCTGTGCACCATCACACCCAGCACTTGTATTTTTTTAAATACCACATTTTTAAATGTAATTCATTTATTTTATGTACATTGGTGTTTTGCCTGTATGTACATCTGTGTACCACATGCATGGAGACAGTCATGAGCCAATATATGGGTGCTAGGAATTGAACCCGGGGTCTTCTGGAAGAGAAGTCAATGTTCTGAACCACTGAGTCATCTCTCCAGCACTCATTATAATTTTTAATAATAATAAAAAATAGGAGCTATTAGGGTTTGGGACATGGCTCAGTTGTTAAAATGCTTGCTTGCTGCCTAAGAATGAGGACTTGAATTTGATCCCTAGAACCAAGTAACCCCAGAGCTGGGATACAGAGACAATCCCAGGAGCTTGCTTACCTGCTAGCTTATCCATACCAAGTTCCAGACCAGTGAGAGACCCTGCCTCAAAACAAACAAACAAAAGCAAATAAACAATTATCTTAGTCACTGTTCCAATGCTGTGAAGAGACACTCTGACCAAGACAACTCTTATAAAAGAAAGCATTTCATTGGGGGCTTGCTACAGTTGCAGAGATTCAGTCTGTTATCACCATGACAGGGAGCATGGCAGCAGGCACAGCATTGGAACAGTACCAGAGATCTACATCTTGATCCACAGGCTGAGAAAGGCAGAGAGAGAGGTACCGGGCCTGATGTGGGCTTTTGAAACCTCGAAGCCCATTTCAATGACACACTTCCTCCAACAAGGCCACACCTCCTAATCCTTACCAAGTAGTGCCACTTCCTGGTGACTAAGCATTCAAATATATGAGCCTATTAGGAGCATTCTTATTCAAACTACCACAACAAACCACCCTCCCAAATCAAAAACCAAAACAAACACCCACACACAAAGCAAGGTGTCAGCACCCTGAGGAATGACACCTGAGTTTGATTTCTAGCCTGACACATGCATGCACTCTCATGTGCACATGAACCACCCCACCATGAATACACTTGCAAATAAGAGCATTAAAGGGACTCTCTGTTGCTCCATGGTCCAGAGACAGCCACATCTTCTCCTGCAGTGCCAGCCTCATTCTTGAGACATGATGGTGAAGGTCAGAGAGAGCTGATTTGGCTGTGTTGGGCACCTGGTTACCAGGACTTCCTCATGTCTGGCAAAGTGGACATTGTTGCCATCAATGACCCCTTCATTGACCTCAATTACATGATCTACATGTTCCAGTATGACTCTACCCAAGACAAGTTCAATGACACAGTCAAGGCTGAGAACTGGAAGGTTGTCATCAACAGGAGGCCACACCATCTTCCAGGAGTGAGATCCTGCCAATGTCAAAATGGGATGATGCTGGTGCTGAGTGTGTTGTGGAGTCTACTGGTGTCTTCACACCATGGGGAAGGTCGGGGTCCACTTGAAGGGTGGAGCCAAAAGAGTCATCATCTGCCCTTGTGCTGCTTCCCCCATGTTTGTGATGGGTGTTCTCTCAGTTAGGGTTTCTATTGCTGCGAAGAGACACCACGACCAAGGCAACTCTTATAAAGGAAAACATTTAATTGACACTGACTTACAGTTTCAGAGGTTTAGTCCATGGCCATCATGGCAGGAAACATGGTGGCTGGCTGTGGACATGGTACTAAAGATGGAGATGAGAGGTCAACATCTTTGACCCACAGGCAGCAGAAGGAGACTGTGTGCCATGTAGGCACATAGCTTGAGGACATGAGACCTTAAAGCCCCTCCCCACGGTGACACACTTCCTCCAACAAGGCCACACCTCCTAATAGTGCCACTCCCTTTGGGCCAAGCATTCAAACACACGAGTCTACGGGGCACATCCCTATTCAAACCATTACAGGTGTGAACCACAAGAAGTAGGACAGCTCACTCAAGATTGTCAGAGGTGCCTCCTGCACCACCAACTGCTTAGCTCCCCTGGCCAAGGTCATCCATGACAACTTTGGCATTGTGGAAGGACTCATGACCATCACTGTCACCCAGAAGACTGTGGATGACCCCTCTGGGAAGCTGCCTGAAGAATGTTCTCCATCAGGGCATCGTTGACTCACTTCACGCTCACACCTAACTTCCTATCTACATAGACTCTAAGGTCACCGAGGAGGGGGTAAGGCCAGGGCCAGGGCCAGGCCTATCTGCCTTCGTGTCTTGGTCTTAGAGCCTCTCAAGGGCATCTCTCTCTCTCTCTCTCTGTCTCTCTCTCTCTCTCTCTCTGTCTCTGTCTCTGTCTCTCTCCTTCTGCCGCACCCCCTCCCCCCGCCGTGTGGTGTGGGTGTGTGCACATGCCAGTGTAGGAGGGCATGTACGTGAGTACGTGTGCATGTGGAGGTCAGAGGTTGACATTGGATGCCATTCCTCCGTTGTTTTTCTATCTTCCTTCCATTTTTTTTCTAAAAAAAGATCTTATTTTTTATTTTCAGTAAGTGTGTGTGATGGTGGTGGTGGGGTTTGTGGGCGTGAGTGTAGTACCCAAAATGGCCAGAAGAGGGCATCAGATACACTTGGGGCTGAAGTTACAGGCCGCTGTGCGGTGCACACTGTGGTACTGAGGGCTAAACTTGGTCCTCGCAAGAGCAGTACTTGCTCTTAACCAATAGCCATCCCTCCAGCCCCGGTCTCTATCTCTGTATACATGCATGCATGTATGTATGTATGTATGTGTGATGTATGTCTGTATGGTGTATGCATGTGTGTATGTATGTATGTGTGACATATGTATGTATGTATGTATGTATGTATGTATGTATGTATGTTTGAGACAGGGTTTCTGACTGAACTTGAAACTCATCAGCTTATCTGGGCCGGCTGGATAATGTGCTTCAGGAATCCCTGTCTCTGCTCCTTCCTCAGCTCCAGGGTGGGGGTTACAAAGGCATGCTGCCACACCTCGCTTTGTGTTTTTGTATGTGTACGGATACGTGTGAGAAGGTGCACAAGGATGCCATCCCACGCATGTGGAGCTCTGAGGGACACTTCCAGGAGCTGGTTCTCCACTCTCCTGACGTTTCTGCAGCTGTGAGGTGGTCTCCAGGCCGCCTGGCGCATGCGCACTTGCGGCCAAGTCCCCTGTCTCCACCTCCCATCTCACAGCTCTTGGCCATCACATGGAGCCTTTTAGGTTGGTTCCGGTACTGGATCAACCGGTTACTCAGCTTGCCAGACTTTCGTAGTTGGCGCTTTCACGTGCTAAGCCCTTTCCCCAGCCCCGTGCCTGGCTCTTTACATGGGCCCTGGGGATCCGAACTCAGGTCCTCATGCTTGCATGGCAAGTAATTTCCTGACTGAGCCGTCTCTGCAGCCCCAACAGTCTCTCGTACATGTATGCATTTGTGTTTCCTTTATGTTTTCCACTTGGTCTTAAAATAGTCCTGTGAATGAGGTATTATTGACTCCGTTTCACAGACAAGGAACCAAACAGAGACTTTGGAAGGTCACTTAAGGTCCCCAGCCAACAGGGTCCATGCAAGTACACCCCAACCTTTTAACATTGAGATGTAATCTCCTCTCCCACAAACTTCACACTAAGGAACCATGAAATCAAATGCATATCTCTTTCTACACACACACACACACACACACACACACACACACACACACACGTAAGCTTAGTATTTTGTATTGGACTGCATTTGTAGCTGTCCTGGATGCATGTAGCCCACAGCAGCAGGCTGGACATGCTTGCAAGCTTGCATTTGGGTACCAGACTGCTTCTCTCTGGGCCCAGCCTTCCAGCTAGAGAGGGACACAGGGAACTGTGAGGGTGTAGAACACGCTTCTCAAGATGGCGCCCAGACACTTTTCTGGTTTTCTGGTATTTGATGGAGTCTCAGATGACAGCTGCCCCCTGTTTTGGTTTATTTGAATTGCATCCAAGGGGCTGTCATGACGTCGCTGCCTGGCACATCATGCACATCAGAGTTTGTATGAGAGAAAAAATCCTAGAACCTGTAGTGAGCAGTCTTAAAAGGAGACCATATACACATGCACAGATATACACTATACTAACACACATATGCTCATCTGCACACATGTATACTATGCTTCTACATAGTATGCCCCCACACCCACATACTCCACATGCACACATGTACACTATACTTACACATACATACACCCACACATCCACACATACAGTATATTTATGCATGCATACACATCCGCATATATACTTGCATACACATATACACATCCACACATATACATGCATGCACATATATATGCCACCACATACATGCACATATAACAGGCATTCACACACACACACACACACACAATGTCAGTTTCCTTTCTGCTGCTGCGATAAGACTTTATGATCAAAACAACTTGGGGAGGAAAGACTTGTTTGGCTTATACTTCTGGGTCACAACCCTCCATTGTGGGAAGTCAGGGCATAAACTGAAGCAGAAACCATGAGGGAACGCGGCTTATGGGCTCGTTCTCTGGCTTGCTCTGCTAGCTTTCTTATGCAGGCCCGGCCCACCTGCCTAGGGACGGTGCCTCTCACATCAGTCATACATCTAGACCAGTGGCTCTCAACCTGTGGGTGGTGACCCCTTAGGCAGCCCAAGACTATCAGAAAACACAAACATTTACATTACAGTTCGTAACAGTAGCAAAATTACAGTCATGAAGTAGCAACAAAAATCATGTTATGGCCCGGGGTATTAAAGAGTCGCAGCATTAGGAAGGTTGAGAGCCACTGATCCAGACAATCACTTACAGACGCACTGACCACAGGCCAATCTGATCTGGGCAGTTCCCCAACTGAGGTCCCCGATTTTCTGGTGACTCTAGATTTTGTCAAGTTGACAACAAGAACTAACCATCAGTTAGGTGTGGTGGCACACACATTTAATCCCAGCACTCAGAAGGCAGAGGCAGGTGGATCTCCATGAGTTTGAGGTCAGTCTGCTCTACACAGAGAGTTCTAGACAAGGCAGGGCTGCATTCATAATGAGACCCCATTTACAAGCAAAACAAAACACCATACTACAGCATGCACATATACGTACACACACACAAACACACACACACATATATATGCATACATACATACATACCTATACACGTACACACACACACACATATATATACACACACATACATGCCTACCTATACACACACACATATATATATACATACATACATGCATACCTATACACACACACACACACACACACACACACGCACGCATGCACGCACACATTTGGGTTCCATCTAGCCGTGTGTCCTCTCCACTGTGTTCCTGTCACCCCTGGCCTAGACACTGCCATTTTGCTCTGCCAGCCACTCCGTGTGTGGAGACACTGGTGCATGGAAACACCCGAGGCTGCCAACGCTTACTCACAGAGATATTTTGGTTCTTCCCATGTGAAGGAGGCTCTTGCCACCACCCCACCCTCCAGATTGGAAAGTATGTGGCCCTCACGACGGCGTTCCAATGGACACCTCAGGCCAGATTTCCAAGCTCAAAGGAACAGAGGGTGGCGGTGGCCACCACATGCTCAGGACAGCTGGGGACGAAACTTTGTCCTGTCTCTTAAAAAAACAAACCTTGACTGGCGCGAAGGACTGCTTTCCCATCAAATATTTGTTGGCACTAGTGAGTGTCCTATTGGTTAGAAAACATGTTTTTTTTGTTTTAAAATTAGATTTCCCTGGAAAGAACAAAAGAAAGAAAGAACACAGTCTTTGGCCCAAGAGGTCCTGCAGTTTGGTGAGCACCAAGCTGCCATAGCTCCAGGCTCCCCGTCTGGTGCCAGAGATGGGATTCATTGTCAAGGATAACAAAGCCATTGACGGGGTCCTGGGAGGTCCTGGTGCAGGGCACTCTGAGGACAGCTTTGGAAGTGGCTGCCCACATCTCTGGTCTTTGACCTGGGGTGCCCGAGGGCCTGTGCCCCTAAAGCTCCCTGCATGCAAGGGCTTGGAGGTTTGGAGAAGGCTCCCAAAGCCCCGAGGCTGCCGTGCCAAGGGTCCCCCTCTGTGTACCCCTCGGCTCCAGCCACAGCTCATGGGACATGCTCTGAGCTTTGACCCCTGGCAGCTGTTGCTAGCCTGGCTAGGGACCATGACCCACAGCCCAGGAGCTTTCAGCCAAACAAATGCTTCTCTTGGGGCTTTTGGAGGCAAAACATGCAGAGAAAGATGCAGAGACAGAGACAGAGACAGAGACAGAGACAGAGAGACAGAGACAGAGAGAGACAGGCAGCAAGGAGACCAGGCAGGACAGACCCAGAACGGCAGGCAGTAGATTGTGCCTGGACTGAGACCCATGTGACAGCTGAGGCCAGCGCCCAAGGGTGTCTAAAAGTGGTCAGGCCTTCAAGCTGCCTCCAGATGGCCGGAGATACTGCTCGCCCCCAGTAGCTGAACACTGAACTTCATCTGCCCAGCCACTGCTACAATGTAATGTTCACATCTTAGAGGGGATGTTTTTATCATCTCTTCCAGGAAGCACTCCCTGATTGCTTCCCCACAGCAAGTCTCAGGCTTCTCCTTTTTAGGGGGATCCCCAGAACTTGTCCCTGAAGGCTCCCAGCTTCTACTTACAGTGACTTCAATCTCTAGGTTGCATTTGGGGCTCTCTGCAGTTTCCCCAGAGGCAGGGCTGTCTGAGCCTCACGGGTCCCCCTACCACTTGGATCACACACCTGGGTCACAGTAGCAGTTAGAGCATGCTCAGAGGCTGGGGCTGGAGCCTCCACCTCCAGTGCCCTGCCTGTGCCCCAAACACAGGCTCAGCGGCCCATGCGGACAACCGTGGTGCTCTGTGTCCCCCGCCCCCTCCAGGCATTCAGCCAGGTCTTAGCGCTGACACACAGTTGAGGAATCTGCTGGTATCTCAGAGATGACCAGTCATCCAGGCCAGAGCTCAGCGCTGTGGAGGTTGTGGAGAGTAGAGTCTGGAACCTTTTCTCTTGTTTAAGCTTACCCGAAGATTCCTGTGTCTAGAGTGGAAGTTCCAGATGGGGCAGGGGTCCTCTTCCCTACCCTTCCCTCCGGAATCTCCTCTGATCCTCTGTAATTTAGGGAGCCTGGGTTGGAAAGTATGCAGCCTAAAGGGTGTGCGTGGAGGGATAGGGGCCGGGAGGGATAGGGGCCGGGAGGGATAGGGACCGGGAGGGATAGGGGCCGGGAGGGATAGGGGCCGGGAGGGTAGCAATGCTGGTCCCTCATGTTTGCCTAGAACCCGGACACACAGCCACAGTGAACTGAACTGCAGGGCTAGGCACCGGAATGATTCTCCGGTCGCAGCCCTCTGGACAAGGGAGGAGGATTTTATTAGCTGCGGCCCACAACGACCCTCCAGCAGGAGTGGAGGCCAGGCTGAAGCAGGATACAGGGAACCTTCTCGGGGACATGAAAGGGGGAAGGGCTACTTCCCTGGAGTTTGGCTGAAGACCCTAGCCAGCAGCAAACAAGAACTCCAGCACAGTTATCTGGTTAACGCTTTCTCGCTTCCCAGCCACGAATCCGCCATTGTCTAGGCATCCCCTCGTTTATAGGAAAAGGACATCCTAATCCCCACGCAGCTCCAGTAGCTTCTGGGTTTTTGTTTGTTTGCTTATCAGATTATAACTCCATTCAAGGCATCAATCTAGGAGCACTCAATCTCACTTACCAAAAGAAGCATTCACAGCCACTTAAAACCCCCCAAAATAAGTCCCTATGGCTAATGCTGGCATACTTCTCTGGCACTCGCCCTGGAGGAGCCCATATACACACGCTTAGATACATCTCACTACTTTCTTCAGTGCTTTTCTTTCTAAACGTGTCTAAGTTGAGAATTGTTTGTTATTATTGTGTATGTACATGACGTGGGCAGGGGGGCGTGTAGAGGTCAGAGGTCAGAGGTCTTGGAACCCACCCTCGCCTCCACCTTCATGTGATGTCGAGGGGTCAAACTCAGGTCTTCAGGCTTGTGCCTCAAGAGCCTTTACCCACTCAGGCATCTTGCCAGGCCCTCTTTCTAAGTATATTAAAAAAAAAAGGGGAGGGGGGCTCCAATTATGCATCATCGTGCTGGATAATCCTCAAATTCTTTCCAGCTTCAAAGCCCGGAATTCCCGTTTGGCCTGAATCGAGGCCCTGACAGGTTAGGGGAACTTGCCAAGCTGCTGAAGATGGCAGGTCTCTGGCCCCTCCACATCGGCCAAGCCTGCAGTGAACACCATGGCCCTGGCCACAGCCTTCCTGCCCCAGCCCCTCTGTGTTTCTGGGCAGGCCCCACCTGCTCTCCCACCGCACAGCACCGCGTCCATGTGAGACCCACTCCCACCCCAGAGCGCACAGAAACCCGGGCTGCCTTACACAGCACCCGCCTAGGTCCACTCGTTGCAAGGCCCAGGACACAAAGACCACCGTGCTGTGCTGAGCCTGTGCGCGCCCCAGGGCAGCACAGGGGGCCTGGTGTGGGAACAACAGATGATCACATTCTCAGGGGTCCAGGCAGAGAAGAAAAGACACAGGCTTAGAGGACACAGAACTGTAACAGGGATGGACATGGGATCACTTGCAGAGGGTTGGGGCTGGGCAGCCCAGTGAGCACAACAGTAGGGACCCAGAGCCAATGGGAGGGAGGGATGCGCACTACCATGGGGTGTGAGCCCTTGTGCCCTTTGTCAGTCTTCTTTGCTTGGTTGGTTTTTAAATTTTTATTTAATTTGGTGTGTGTGTGCGCACGTGTGTGTATGTGTGTGTGTGTGTGTGTGTGTGTGTGTGTGTGTGTGTGTGTGCAAGCCAAGCCATGCCACGTGTTGGCCAGAAGACAACTTTTGGGAGTCAATTCTCTCCCTCGCCATGGGCTCCAGGTACCAAATTCAAGTTGTTAGTCTTGCTTGGCAAGCACGCTTTTACCCAAGGAACCATCTTGCCAGTTCAAACTGAGGCTGACGTTGAACTCAAGATCCTCCTGCCTCTGCCTGGTAGCCAAGTCTTTAGACTTACCCAAAGAAGGCAAAGATGCACTTTCTCTGCCTCTGTCTATCATTTTTTATTGTGTGTGTACGGGTGTGGTTATGTCTGTGCACCGTGTGGTTGCTGGGTGCCCACAAAGGCCAGAAGAGGGCATCGGGTTCCTCGGAACCAGAGTTAGAGACATGTGAGCCTCCATGTAGGTACTGGGAATTGAACCCAGGTCCTCTAGAAGAGCGGTTAGTTCTCTTCATTGCCGACTAGACCCTCTTCCTCTCCTTTATAAGGACATTGATCCTATGGGATTAGGGCCTTGCCCGTATGACCTCATTTAACCCTAATTACTTCCTTAAAGACTTCAAAGTCAAGTCAAAGGTTAGCGCTTCAACAGGGGTCTGAGGGAGGCATAATTTAGTTGCAGAGCCGGGATGTCTGCAATCAGTTTTCTAGTGTCAGGGGTGTGTACGCATGCACGTGCTTGTGCGTGCGTGTGTGCGTGCGTGGAGGGGGCTCATCCATGAGAGAGAGCACTTCTGATTTTTGTAGTTACCCTCTTGAGGCTGAACGGGAGTCCCTGCAGGCTAGGTGGAGTCCTCAGGCCACCCCTGCCCTCCCAGCAGTACAGGCACACCCAGTCACCAACTGCTGTGATTCAGAAGGTGGTGACTGGACTACGGTGGCATCTGGAACCTGGGCTTGTGGCTAGTGGGGACTTCCCACCGCCTCGCCCGGTCAATTTTCCTAATCCAGGTCCTTTGCCACAGGCGTCAAAATTCTTGTGTGATGCCTCAGAGATAGGTGTGGTGACCTTTCGCTGTGGTTGAAAGGCAGAGCCTCAGAGAGCCTGGGCCGTGCACCTCAACCGAAGCCCTGCGAGGCTGCTGAGCTTCAGGGTGGTGTGGGCTTGAAGTGGGGCTCAGAGCAGGGCAGCGACTTCCCTTAAGCTGTGCCAGAGTGAGCACAGGTGAACCCAGCTCCAGGCCGAGGACTCCCACGCTGGTTAGTATTGTCAGTTTGCCAGGATTCTAGAGTCGCCCAGGAAGTTGGTAGGTGAGGTTAACTGAGGTGGGAGGACCCGCCCTAAATGTGGGCCACACCATTCCACGGGACCAGGTCCTGGGTGGAATCAAAGAGCAAGGGGAGCCGGGCTCCAGCATCCACCTCTCTGCTTCCTGACTGTGGTTGCCGTGTGAACCGCTGCCTCCTGCTACCCGCCCTCCCCGCCATGTGCCCTCCGACCATAAAACAAACCCCGCCTTTGTTTCAGTCGCCTCTGTAAGGTGTTCAGTCTCCACAGTGAGGAGAGTGACTGCTACAGCTCCAAAGGCACGTCTCTGTATCAGGTCGTGGGTCGTGTCCATCCATCCATCCATCTGTCCGCGCCATCCCCCATCACCCTCCCACCCACCCCCCGCCCCCACCTTTAGCCCCTAGAGATTTCCCACACAATCTGTAGCAGTGGTTCTCAACCTTCCTAATGCTGTGACCCTTTAATACAGTTCCTCATGCGGTGGTGACCCCCGAACCATAAAAATTACTCTCGTTGTTACTTCACCACTGTGATTTTGCTACTGTTATGAATCATAATGTAAATATCTGATATGTGACCCCATGGGGGGTCATGACCCACAGGTTGAGAACTCCTGGTCTAGCGCCTTGGTGGAGATGCTTCTCCCTGTGTGGCTGGCTGGTAAGCAGAGCCTCTGTCCTCTTGTACAGGCAACGCTTCTGCAAGGCACATCAGCATCCACTAATGGCTCCCCTAAGGCCGCGCTTTCATCCACACGGGTCCCCCGGGCCAGCCACCTGCATGTGTGTCTGTGGGATGTGGGGAACTGAGCTCTGGGGCTTCTGAGACATGGATGCCACACGCAGCCTGGGTTTACGCTGGTGCACATCTGTGCAGCAGGGTAAGGGAAGGTTTTTTGCCTTCAGGCAGGAGGCTGGCCCCACAGGCCTCAGGTCACCTTCCCAGCTGGGGACAGCACTGGAGTCATGTTGTCTGCACCCTAGGGCCTTGATGTCCTGGTGGTGTAGAAAGATGGCCTTGTGCCTCTTCTTTCTGTAAAGTTGGTGTTATTCCATTATCCCATCGTGTGTGTGTGTGTGTGTGTGTGTGTGTGTGTGTGTATGTGTATGTGTGTGTGCATTGCAAGCATGCATGTGCTGGTATTGTGAGGCGAGAACCTCTCATGCAAGTGTGGGGTCAGAAGACAGCACTCAAGTTTGCCCCCTTTGCATCTGTTTAAGACAGGATCTTTCCTTGCTGTGTACATCAGGCTGCCTGCCCCACAAGTTTCCGGAAACTCCCTTGCCTCTGCCTCCCACCACCCCCAGAGGGCACGCTGGGACTACAGACCCTTGTGCTACTATGTGTGGATCTGAACTCAGGCCATCCGGCTCGCGCAGTAGGGACGTTTGATTTCTAAGCCTCTCCCCGGCACTCCAGCCAGGCTTTGCTGAGTTCCACCCACAAAGCGGGGCACCTGCAGGTTTGAGTTCCCGAGACTCGCCACCCACCTGCCCCCTCTCTTTCTGTGGACATATGTGGAGTCGCGTGTGTTTATGTTGGACCACATTCACAGCTATCCTCATCTGTGTGTGCCTGTGGGTCCAGAGGAAGACCTCAGTGTCATTCCTCAGGTCTACCCACCTTGTCTTTTGGAGACAAGGGTCTCTGGCTGGCCTAGAGCTCACTGACTCAGTTAGGCTGGCTAGCTAGTGAGCCAGGGATCCGCCTAGCTCCGCCTCCCCAGGGCCGGGATTACAAGCACTCACTGTAACTCCTGGAATTTTTACATGGGTTCTGGGGATCTAAGTCGGGTCCTCACGTTTGTGTAGCAAGCTCTCTACCGACTGCGCTGCCCTCCACTCCGCCCTCCTCTCCTTACACCTTCTCCCTCATTGCGCTCAGCATAGGCTGCAGACACCTCAAAAGCTCACGCCCTGAGCCAAGTCACGGAGACTGTTTGCAGCAGGTGTGTTGGACCGGCAGCCTGCGGGCCACATACAGATGAGGATAGCTGTGACTGTGGCCCAGCATAAAATTATAAACTTATTTAAAATATTATGAGACTCACTTTACTTTCTCGGTAACTCATTCCCTGATTGTCAAGTGTGAACTTTGTAGATGACAGCATCTCTCAAAGGATGTCCCTTGAGAGGTCGTTGGCACGTCAGCATATCTATGGTCACTCCAGGGCTCAGAATTTCAGACACTAACCGCTATGACCCTACAAGTTTCTGTTTGTCCGTTCTGTGTTACTGAAATGAAACACCTGAGCTGGCCAGCTTGCAGGGAGCAAGGTTTATCTGAGGTCACGGTTTCCGAAGTTCCTGTCCTTGGTTCCTTGGTTCTGTTGCTTTGCACTTGTGGTGACTGGGACATCAGGGTGGGGGAAGTGTGGCAGGGGACACCTATCCCAGGCACAGTGGTGGAGAAGAGGGATGGCAGGGAAAGGGTCAATATCCAATCCATTTCAAGGGCACACCTTCAACAGCCTAACTTCCTGTGTGTGTGTGTGTGTGTGTGTGTGTGTGTGTGTGTGTGTGTGTGTGTGGTAGATGCATGCAAGTGTGTGTACATAGGCATGCACATACAGAAGCTCAACAGAACATCAAATGTCCTCTCTCACACTTGGCCTTATTGCCTTGAGACAGGGTCTCTCACTGAAATGGAAGCTTGTCATTTTGGCTAGGGTGCTGAGCAAACAAGCTCTTGGGATTTGTCTGTCTCTATCCCCCAGGGTTGGGATTATAGGCATGTGCAGCATGCCTAGCATTTACATCTTCGTGTGTGTGTGTGTGTGTGTGTGTGTGTGTGTGTGTGTGTGTGTGTACCATGTGAATGCATGTGCCCACAGAGGCTAGAAGAGGGTGTCAGACTTGTAGGTCTTTGTGAGCTGCCTGATGTGGGCGCTGGGAACTGAACTTGGGTACTTGCAAGAACATCTAATACCCTTAAGCGCTGAGCCATTTCTCCACCCCTAATACTCAGTTTTTTTATGTGTGTGCTGCAAATTCGAACTCAGGACCTCATTCAAACAGAACCGGCTCTCGTAACCACGAAGCCTCTCTCCAGCCCCACTTCTTAAAGGTCCGTAGCTCTGTTGGCTGAAGTGCTCAGCTTGCAAACGCAAGGACAAGGGTTTAATGTCTAGATTACATGTTTTTAAAAAAAGCCAAGTATAGCGCCCCATACTTGTAAACCCCAGCATGGTAGTCAGGGGCTCACCGGCCAGCAGCTTAGCAAGTCGGTGAATTCCAGGCAGGGTGATTGGCAACTGAAAAACAAAACAAAACAAAACAAAAAACAGCAGAGGTTGTCTTCCACACACGTGTGCACACACGGCTACATGTACACATTTGCATTTGCACACACATACAAGTTTATCACCTTCTGGTACTTGATCCTGGGAACCAAGTTCTCAATAAGACACTCTGGAGTCAAACACCAGCAAAGTTCTCCCCTGTTTTGTTTTAAATACTCATCCATCCCAACTGTTTTGTCAAAATCGTATTTATTTGTCTTCATCTATCGCCAGTGTTCCAAGTCTCTGGATCTATCTTCCTTTTCAAAAGGAAGATAAATAACTCCTCTTTAACAACCTTGGGTCAAACCTGGTGTCGTCACTTTGTGCAATGTGTCCTTGTGGGCACGCATGAGGCTCCTGGTTCTTGGAGCCCATAGAGCTCACATCCTGTTTGCCGTAAGGGGCAGGTTGCAAGGGAAGAGCCTCTAGAAGTCTCGGTGGCTGGGTCAGGGTGAAGAGCAGGCCGACCTGACTCTTAGCTAACTGGGGCACAGAGCCTTCCCACAGGGGCCGGAGCAGCCTCCAAACAAATCATATTTATAGGGTACCTGTCAGCCCGTAAACTCCCTTCGAATCTGAGATGGACTTAAAGCTGATCGTTTCCTCCTCTGACAGTCAACAGATACTCAAGTGTCACCGCACACATCACCCTGCTGCTGGTCTGAGTAATGGGGATGCGCGGAGGGAGCCAGCTGGGCTGGGGTCTCCTGTGAGCACCCAGGACTTTACATCTGGTAGTGCCTCTGTAGCCATAAAACTAAACCACATGCTGGGCTGCCTTCTGGATGGTGGAGACTCAAACAAGACCAAGGCTGGGGTCTCTCAGAATTTTGTTAATTATTACTGTTATTATGTAGTATGTGTGTTGTGTATGGTGTGTTTGTATGGTATGTATGTGTGTGGGGGTGTGTGGTATGTGTGATGTGTGTGTGAGAGCACTTGTGTGAAGTCAAGGACAACTTCGTGGAGCCAATTCTGTTTTTCCATTTTTTTTTTTTTTCGAGACAGGGTTTCTCTGTGTAGTTTTGGTCCCTGTCCTGGATCTCGCTCTGTAGACCAGGCTGGCCTCAAACTCACAGAGATCTGCCTGGCTCTGCTTCCCGGGTGCTGGGATTAAAGGCGTGCGCCACCACCACCTATCCTGTCCCTGCATTTTCGCATGGGTTCCAGGGATCGAACTCAGGTCACCAGGCTTGCACAGCAAGCCCTTTAACCTGCGGAGCCGTCCAGTGCTCCCCAGTCACCTTTTGAGTCAGAATCTCACGTAGCCCAGGCTGGTTTTGAACCCCCCGTGTAGCGGAGGATGACCTGATCCTCTTTCTGCCTCTACCTCCCGAGTGCTCTGCTCACAGGCACACTATCACACCTGGTGCCTGGTGAATGCGGTGCTAGGGATGGAACCGGGGACCTTGTGCATGCTAGGCAAGCATTCCGTCAACTGAGCTGTCCCCTCAGCGGTCTGTTGTCACAGCTGTGGCCAGCATGCTGCTTGGGACTTTCCACCACATTGCCCGAGTTTCTGGAGTTTGCCTGGTCCCAAGGGGCTCCCGCTTCACACACCCGTGTCTGCTCAGCAGGAGTAGCCAATGGAGAAAGGGCGCAGCCAGAAGTTTAACTTTGTCACGTGGTCACGGTATACCCAGCTGCTAGGAGTCTGGTGATGTGGTCTGTTTGGATGACACTGGCCAAACTGAATATTGAAAGAAGAGAATAAACACGGGGCCCAGAGGCAGGCCCGAGTGGAGGGATGCCTGCTGTGCTGGTGGGAGGTTGACAGCAAGAGAGACCGCACGCACGCACGCACGCACGCACGCACGCACGCACTCCCAGGAGGCAGCAGGATGTAGTACAAGGCTGGACATCAGGCCAGGGCGAGTGGGGAGAGCTGGGAGGCAGAGGAACAATGTGTGTCCGGGCTCTTCGGCGCAAACCGGGGTGATAGTAGGGTTAGGGAAAACTGGCGTGACTGGAGCTGAGTGGGCACCAAGCTGAGCTAACAGGCAGGGCCAGGGCGGGGTGATACAGTTGAGACAGGCTGTGAAAACTCTCTTCACAGAAGGGCTTGGTGGCCTATGACACAGCTGCGGTTTCAGCGAATCTTCTTAAAAAATTTTTTTTGTTTACATTTATTATTTCTACGCGTGTATGTGAACACCCACGAGCCATGGTGTGTCAGTGGAGGTCGGAGGACAAATTTTGGGAGTCAGTTCTTTCTCCCCCAGGTGGGTTCCAGGCTTGCTGATGAGCGCCATTCCTCGCTAAGCCTTCTTGCCAGCTTCAGCCAGGTTTGCCCTGGAGTCCCTGGGGCTCGGGAAAGGTTAAGAGTGCACAGTGGAGGCAGGGGGACTGTGTCTTAGAGCTGGGGCAGAGGGTGGGCTCAGAGCTCTGTAGACGTGACCTCATGCCTGTCACCGGCACCACATCAAAGCCACAGGCGTTCTGCCCAGCCCTGGCGGCAGGCTGGGGAGGTGGGACCTGGAAAGGGGAAAGGGGATTGCCTACTTTGCCTCTACCTTGAAGGGCATTGGCAGAGTCCAGACTGGCTCTGGGTAGGTGGGGCTGACAGGACTGAGGTCACTGAGTTACCTGGTGACACAGGCCCCTGAGAGTTACCTGTCTTCAGTCACTGGAGAGAAGCACATCTGCTGTGAAGTTCATTTGAGAGTGTGTGTATGTGTGGTGTGCGCACACACGGGGGAGCAGTGTGTGTGTGTGTGTGTACATGCATGTGTACATGTACGTGTGCGTGCGCGTGAGTGCGTGCGTGTGTGTGTGTGTGTGTACATGTACGTGTGCGTGAGCGTGCGTGCATGCGTGTGTGTGCGTGCGTGCGTGTGTGTGTGTGTGTGTGTGTGTGTGTGTGTGTGTGTGTAGGTGTGGAGCCCAGAGGCTGATGTCAGGTGTTGCTCCTCTGGATGCCAGCCACCTTGTCTTCTATGACAGGGTCACTCATTGAACCTGGCGCTGGGCTTGAACTCAGGACTTCATGCTTGCACTGAGCTATCTCCTCACCTTTCACTAGTGAATGTCTAAAACCAGCCCATATCCACAGTGTCAAAGAGCATGCAGACTCACCGCAGCCTGACAGCTGGCCAATCTGACCCTGCTGTCTGCTCTCAACTGGTATTAGTGGCACCAAGGCAGATTAACACAGTGGCCAGGCACCCAACTTCATGCCACCCACTGGGCTCTGGGCTAAAGCTGCCCGTCTCTCCCAGCAACTAAGCTGCCCAGAGCCTTCAGCTCCCCAAGCTCAAGGTATTGTGGTTCTGCAAGGGGCACCACTGGTCCAGTGTAAGACACAGGAGGGCAGGACACAGACACAGCCAGGAAAGGGGCGTACAAAATCTCAGAGTGAGCTGAAGGCTGGAGGACACAGGGTCCACACACACTCACTATCTAAGTTCGTGCCCAGACGGCACAGGCAGAACCGAGCCCCGAGGAGGAAGCTGAGCACACAGCACAGGACGAAGCCGTTTTCCCTGTGTCCGACAAGACTGTTCCACACATCGTGCCCTGTCTCTGAGCCCCTCTCTTCCCTTCTGTGGCGGTTTGAATGAGGTGGCCCCACAGGCTCATACATTTGAATGCTTGGTTCCCGGTCAGTGGAACTGTTTGTTGATTAGGAAGTGTGGCCTTGCTGGAGGAGGTCTGTCACTATACACTTGGAGGTTTCAAAAGCCCACGCCATTTCCAGTTACTGCCCCCCCCTCTCTCTCTCTCTGTGTGTGTGTGTGTGTGTGTGTGTGTGTGTGTGTGTCTGCCTTGTCATGTGGATTACACGTAAACTCTTAGTGACTGCTCCAGTACAGGCTTGCCTGTCTTCGGCCACGCTCTCCCCCATGATGGCCACGGCCTCTCACCCTGAGGAACTGCAAGCACCAAAGAAACTCTTTCTTCTGTAAGTTGCATTGATCATGGCATCTTTACACAGCAATAGAAAAGCTCCTAAGACACCTTCCCTCCCTTTCTTTTTCTCTTCCTTTTTTTCTTGAGAGTGTCTCTGTAACTGAGGATGACCTTGAACTTCTGACCCTTCCGTCTCTGCCTTCCAGGCTTGCACCCCCCAGTCCTGGTTTAAATGGCTTTGGGGATAGAACCCAGGGCATGCTAGGTAAGCACTCTGCCGATAGAGCTACATCTCCAGCCCCTTGAGGCCTTCCTTGTACATATTTGTTTGTTTCATTGGCCCCCAAGTCCTGAGCATCAGCTGGATACCAGACTGCTAGGCATTGGATTCAGGCAGCAGTCATGGTGGAGAGGAGAACAGAGCTTGCCCCTGAAGTGAGCACGTTAACGAACAGGAGTAGGGTGAGTGGAGAGGACATCTCAGAAGGGATGTGCCATGGCACATGTTATTCGTTAAGCGGCACTGTTTACCATGCGAGAAAAGCCACGAGGTACAACAAAACCCACTGTAAGAGTTTATTAAGGGAAGGGAGTAGGAAAGGTGTGCATAGGCCTACGGAATGACCGTGCAGGAAGAGGGAGGAGGAATACGTGGAACCCGCTTTCATAGGTTCCCCCCTGCCCATGCTCATATGGGCTTACATAGCTACGCCACACATGCGCATAGGTTTACATGATCACAATGCACGCAAATTATGTGATCACGCAGCGCACAGATTATGTAGGATGGAAGGCCCTGGGATGACTAAGTATCTTGCCAGCGCATGCGTGGTCATGTAGCTGGGGGAGTGGCCAGGAATTCCAACAACACACACAACACGAGGTAGGGTAGGCAACATCCAAGGAGCAGCTGTGACACAGAAGCATTGCTCACTCCTGTCTGATCCCAGCACCACTCCAGGGACTGTGACATCCAAAGACCCAAGAGACTCACCAGTGCTCCTTCCGCCCCTCTGCGTTTTGGATCCCCACAGAATAAGATGGTGCCAAGAGATCCAGCCGTCATGCCCTTGGGCCAGGTAGCAGGGTGGAAAAGCTAAGGAGAGACAGCCAAATACATGTTCAGAAAACTGTATGTGGGGCCAGGGAGGTGGCTGGTGCCGTAAGATGCTTGCTTTGCAAGCATGAGGACCTGAGTTCAATTCCCAGGACCCACTTCAAAAGAGAGAGAGAGAGAGAGAGAGAGAGAGAGAGAGAGAGA
>CABHPQ010172454.1:0-19630 GCA_902168405.1 Peromyscus aztecus
ATTTTGAAAGTCACTGCAATTGAACAACATTACTTTTTGTGGGGAGAGGGCTACACCTATATTTGGAAACCACTGTGGAGCTTTTTTTTTTAATTTTTCTTTCCTTTTACATACTATCCCCTGTTTCCCCTCCCTCCTTTTCTCCTGCTCCGCCCACCTGCTCCCATCCCACCCCCATCCCCTCCTCATAGAGGGAAAGGCCTCTCTTGGGTAGTCAACACAGGCTGTCATACCATACAATATTTTAACTTTTTAAGCAAGATTAGATGGTGGTTTCTTCATCATTTTTAACTTCATTTTGACATGAGCAAACCACCTGAAAGGCATGTCTTAAAAGTATTCATTACAAAGCCAAATTGTTATTTTGCATAGAGTCTTCTCGGTATTTTCAAGCTATTTTAATTTTACACAGCCATCACAAAAGCCTGTGACTGTAAAGCATTCTTTGGATTAACAGGAGTACATTGTTTTTATATAACCAATTTTCTTATTAAGATATAAATTTCTCCAAAAGCCTATGGGAACCTACAACACAGATGCAGTAGCAGATGTGACAAGTTGGACAGCTGATCTGATGTCACAACTCAGGAAATACTATAAACTCAACATGTGCTCCAAGTAATTGGAATGACAGCAAGACAACAGGAAAACACCTTCCAGCCACACACTACAGCCGATAGAACCAGAGCATGGATTCCTAACTTTAGTACGAGCCTCTCTATAATCTTCGTTTGCTCCTCTAGTTATCTCAAAGAAGAGATGAGGGAAAAGGATTCCACTGGATAATAAATGAATGTGGTACTTGTCTCCTGGGAGACTAATTTGATACGCTGGAAACAAATCTTTAAAATATTTAAGATGAACAAATATCATGTAAAATCCTTTCTAAGCAGAGAAATTGTCTCCACATAGAAAACCCACATCATCAAAAGAGCAAGATATCTCAAATTTTAAAGTACAAATATGTATTTACTATATTTTTCTGTACAAATATAAAAACATCATTTCTATTTTACACTTCTTTATTTTTCATTATTTTTAATTAAATTTTTTAACCCTTCAGCCATATGGTGATGGCATACACCTTTAATTACAGCATTCAGGAGGCAAAGGCAGGTGGATCTCTGAGTTCAAGGCCAGTCTGGTCTACGGAGTGAGTTCCAGGACAGCCAGAACTACACAGAGAAATTGTGTCTTGAAAAACAAAAATAAAATTAATTTTTGAAAATTTCATACATGAGCACCTTATTTACATCATTACTTCTTTTTTAATCAAGAAATTTTTTATTCATTTTACATACCAATCACAGATCCTCCTCTCCCCTCCTCCTGCCCCTTCAGCCTCCTCTTCAACCTACCCCCCATTCCCTCCTACAAGAAGGTAAGGCATCCCATTGGGAGTCAGCAGAGCCTGGTACATTCAGTAGAGGCAAGTCCCAGCCCCTCCCCCTGCCTCAAGGCTGTGCAAGGTGTCCCACCATAGGTAATGGGCTCCAAAAAGCCAGCTCATGTAACAGGGATGGATCCTGATCCTACTGCCAAGTGGCCCCTTAAGTAGATCAAGCTACACAACTGTCTCACTTATACAGAGGGCCTAGTCTAGTCCCATGGAGGCTCCACGGGTGTTGGTCTAAAGTTCATGAATTCCCACTAGTTTGGTTTGATTGTCTCTCTACGTTTCCCCATCATGATTTTGATGCCCCTAACCAGACTACAACCCACAGCTCCAGAGAAGCTAGCTAACAAGAAGGGTCTTAAGAGGGACCCATGGATCACCCTGGGAAGGGGAAATAGAGATCTCCATGAGTAAACTGAAGATGTGGGGGAGAGGCAGGAATAGAGGGTAGGGAGTGGAGGATGAGAACATAAGGGAATGGGATGGTTGAGCTGGAACAGGGATGGAGTGGGAGAGCAATGAAAGAAATACCATGATAGAGGGAGACATCATGAGGATAAAGAGAAACCAGGTGCTAAGGAAGTTCCCAGGAATCCACAAGGATGGCCCCAGCTTAGACTACTAGCAATAGTGGAGAGGATGCCTGAAATTGACTTACCCCAGTAATTAGATCAGTGAATACACTAACTGTCATCATAGAGCCTTTCTCCAATAACTGATGGAAGCAGATGCAGAGATCCACAGCCAAACACCAGGCTGAGCTCCAGGAGTCATTACTTCTTTATACATACATGCATTATGACTTTATGCCAGCCAAGTTTTCTAATATAAAAATCAAAATAAAGCAGAACATTAATTCAAGATGTTTTTCTTCTGTGTTATATATGAGTGCCTGCATGACACACATACACAGGTGCCTGTCCAGAAGAGGGCATCAGAATCCCAGGGACTGGAGTTACCAGTGATGGTGAAGCACCTGATTTGAGTACACTGACTCAGGCAGCAAGTGTTCTTAACTGGTGAGACATCTCTCCAGTCCATAGAATACTGTTAAGAAAGGAAAGCCCAAAACTGTGGATCATGGCTATAGATGTGCAGTAACCGAGTCATAAGAAAACCAATGTGTATGAAAAAAATCGATCTGTTCTCACAATGGTGGCCATAAGTCCTAAGTTCAAATATCAAAACTGAATCTAAAAAGAATGCATAGGTGTGTTATCTACCCAAAAGTTGGGGCAACTATGTGCTCATACATTGCTTCTACCCTCAAATAAATATCCCTTTTTGCTCCTAAACAGAACACTAATTTTGATTTTTAGAGTCTAAATTCTTGTTACCACACTGAAAAATAGTGACCAGTTTTTCTAACTAATTGACAAAGGTATTTAAATTCTCATTTACTGCACTATGTCTCCTAGACAAATCAAAATTCACATGATGGAAGAGCAGTTTCCTAGGAAATGGAACAGTCTTTTAAAATTTAAATTGCAGAATTAATTGTCTTCAAAATATTTCTTCATTCTTTAAGAGATCAAAATAACTGTCTCTTCTACAAAGGTTCTAGGACAGTTTATTGGGGAAGGGATAATCTTTTTAAAAAATTGAGCTGACACTTCTGAAGATCGATCTCTAGGAAATAAAATGAAAAGAACCTTGATCCTACTGCATTACATATACAAAGCTTGATTCCAAATGGGTCTTGCCCTAAATGGAAGAAATAAAAGTATAAAATGTCTAGAAGAAAATAGTCTACTCATTAAATCAGACTAGAGAAGCATTCTTAGTGATGGTGACAAAAGCTTGAGTCATGAGGTAAGTGTGTGTGTGTGTGTGTGTGTGTGTGTGTGTGTGTGTGTGTGTATCAGACTTAATAAAATATAAGCAATTTTTAAATTGTTACAATTTTTAAAATAAATTTCAAGCTCAATATTGAGGGAAATATTTATAAATCAGATATTTGAAAAAACTATACTTGTATCTAAAATTTAAAAGAAATACTTACTATGAAGATAGACCTATTTATAAGTAGGTGTGATCGTTTGAATGAAAATGCCCCCCATAGGAAGTGGCACTTTTAGGAAGTGTGGCCTTGCTGGAGTGGGTGTGGCCCTGTTGAAGGAAGTATGTCACTGGGGATGGGCTTTGAGTTTTTCAAATACTCAAGCCAGGTCCAATGTCACTTTCTCTTCCTGCTTCCTTCAGATCTCAATGTAGAACTATCAGCTACTTCTCCAGCACCATGTCTGCCTGCATGCGACCATGCTTCCTACCATGATGAAATTGACTAAACCTCTGAACTGTAAGCCAGCCCCAATCAAATGTTTTCCTTTAGGAGAGTTGCTGTGGGTCTCTTAGTCAGCAGTACAGACCACAGACATCCTCATGGCCCTTGATGGTAACATGGTCAGTTTTCTTTAAGAGACTGGCACCTGAAGTTTGACCATGCTCCAGTGAGTGCAACACAAAATTGACCTTTTAAAATCTATTTCTTTTTCTTCTTTTTTTTCTTTTTTGGAGGGAGGGTCACAAGGGTTGGGGATAGCAGACCTGAGAGGACTGGGAAGTGAGTGTGCTTGGGGTTCATGATGGGAAATTTCCAAATAATCAATAAAAAAATATTGTGGAAAAAAGACTTTCTATGTCTTTTCACAGCAAAAGAAACCCTAACTAAGATTTTGGGGGGAGATTTGGAGAAATATTTCACCAAAGAACAAATATGAGCAATTTGTTAGTGTAGAAGGCACCCACCACCATGCATCATTAGAGAAACATTAAAACTACAATCTACCACTACATACTCACTGGAACATCTATAATTAAAAAATATAAATGTTTCCAGCCACAGGTTTCTACAGATGTTTTTATATTTCAGTTTCAGTTAGTTTCTGAGATGTATAGGTTTATATTTTACAAAATTTAGAAAATTACAATAATTGCATTGTTTTGTAGCATATAACCATAATTTAAAGATGGAGATTAGAACAACACTTTCTTCAAGGTGCAATGGAAATTACTTTTGAATCTGTGCCAGACATATTAGGAGAAAATGAATAAAAATTGTCCTTTGAGATTCAAAATATGCTAGATTCTTATGTCTTTAAAATAATCAAAGGTTTTTGCAATCTTGGTTTGTTTGATTTCTATTCTTCCTTCACCTAAGTACTTAAAATTTTCTTCTTGTCTCTATACACCCACCTTCATATACCATGAAGTTATATCCCACTCATCTCTATTTGAGTTTCTTCCTACAAATAGAGATGAGTGGGATATAACTTCATGGTATACGGAGGTAAATGAGATAAATGCAGAAAACCTTACTTGTGTGAGCCAAACCTGTTTGAAATGCAAAAAGGACACACACACACACACACACACACACACACACACACACACACTCTATATATATATATCTGTGCACTGAATGTCTTATAAGTTACATTCATCTTCATTTACTATTACAGCTTCTGGCTTCAAATCACCCTCATTCTACTCCTTACAATAATTGACAGGCTGCACCCCTTACCACACCCATTTCCATAATAAAATATGAATGGTTTTTCAAGGTAGGAGCTGTGTATGCAGAGTTATTAACCACAAGAGGATTTTCAGTCTTCACAGAGTCATTGAGAAGATTGGGATAGTGACTCTAACATAACCTGGAATGGAAGGAACCAGCATACAATAGTGTTGAACTAGTAGCCACTGGTAATAGTGCAATTCCAGTCTCCCTCTATTTTGTGGGAAATCTTTACATTGTTTTTGTTGCCTTGTTTCCTGCCTGTTTTCTGAATCTAATACTCAGCTATCCTATAGGCTCTCTAAGAAACCTCAACTCCTTTCAAAATATCCCTTTCATTCTTAACTTATATACTGTTCATCTCAGATTGGCAGACAAGGTATCTGACAAGTCAAAAAATCATCTGTCTAGTATTTTGTCACATTAGAAATGATCTTGATTAAATCAGTTCCCTAAAGCTTGAATGTTAAAATCATTTGCACTAATAAGCTAGGCAGGTCCTTAACATGCTTTAATAACTATGGCCTCTTTTAAATTTGAAGTTGGATCCCATCTTGCTACTATTTCTGGAAGCTGGAACTCAAGTCATTTAGGCTAATGTTTTCATCTAGTAATTTATACTCAAGAAATTAAGAGATTAATTTTTAATTTAAAAAAAGTAAAATCTAATAAAATGCTGCTCTCTATTCAACTAACTTCTGTATGAAATGTTAATGAACTATTTTGCATAAAATTTGACAAAAATAATTTTAATTACTTCAATTGTGAATACTACCTACTTCAGATAATTTAATTAAAATATTCATATTCACATCTATCTCATAACCTCTTGCCTCTCCTTCAAGTCTCATAGTTTAAGAAGAACTAACAATGTTTAAAATTTAAATTTAAAATTTCCATCTTTGCTATTTCCCTGGTACACAAAACTTCTATATCCAACTGTTTACTTAATTATCCTAACTTTCAGCCTTATCCTTCCCCATCATAATAAGCTTCTCTCCTGAAATTCTCCACTTCTAAAATTGAGAATGCTATAATTCCAGCTACATGCAGAGGAAAAAAGAAAGAAAAATTAGTTCTGCTTGTGGTGATATTTTATTTGTATGTTAATAAATAAAGTTTGCCTGGAGATCAGAGGAAATAGCAAGCCATTAACACAAAAGTCAAGCAATGATAACACATGCCCTTAACCCGATCACTTGGCAGGCAGGGTCTCTGTGTGTTCAAGGTCATACTAGGGAACAGAGCCAAGCATGGTGACACCTGCCTTTAATCCCAGTACCAACCACAGAGACCTGGTGGTCTGTACAGACAGGCAGTGATGAGGAAGTGAGGTAGCTGGACTAAGAGCCAATGGGAGGGCAGAAAAGCAAGGCAATAAAGGTGCAGCTTAGACAGGAAGTAGCTCACATTTTGGAAGCTACAGAACTGGTGAGGTAGGGTAGTTGGTGGCTCTCACTATTTCCCTAATCTCTAAGCTTTCACCCCTATATTTGAATCTGTGTTCGTTATTTAATAAGACTGTTTAGAAATTCGTCTACATTTTGACTCAACTTTTTTTTTCATACCTAGAACCCAATCTATTAGCAACTTCCAGTGGCCATGTCTTTAGCATCTCTGACCTAACCACTTTCAACCTTCTTGCTGCTGCCACACCCTCATCTAAACTACAACCATCTCTGTGTGAAGCAACAGCACAATAAACTTCCAAGCTTCAGTCAGTTCTCAATATGCAACACAGACCTGATTATTATAAAATGAGAATTGCTGGATCATGCAATTCTTCCCAAAACCCTCCAATGGATTCCTGCTTCATTCATAATAAAAGTCAAAGTTTTTATAATGGTCAATAAAGCCCTACATACTGTATCGTCTCACCACAGCCATGCTCATTTCTTACTCCTGTCTCTCAAGAGTGACTGAGTCCACACAACATATGATTTCAGAAATGATTTAATCATGCTCCTGCCTCGGGGCCTTTGCACCTGTTCTTTCCTCTGCAAATAGCCATACAACTTACTCCTGCAGCTTTCTCAGCTCTTCATTTAAGCATCTGCTCAGATAGGAACTTAAGTCTTGCTTAAAACAGGAACCCCTCTAGATGTCCCTATCGCTCTTCTATGCCTCATTTTTCTAGAGTAAATGATCTTATGCTGCTGAATCTACCACCTAATTTTAAGTTCTGTGACAACAAGAATCGATGTCTGTTTTTCTACTGATCACTATACGAGTATCCAAAACAATGTTTTGCCCATTGTAGGTTTCTCAAGAACTTTACGTTAACAAATTAACAAAAACTCATGGATACATATACATAATAATTAATAATTGCATAAGAATATGTTGGTTTTAGTGACAGTTTTAAATTTCACATAGTGTGAAAATGGAAAAGGTTTACATACATAAAGAAAGATTTATGGGAAATCGTCCACATTCACTACTGGAAGCCAAGTTATTAACAGAACCATATTTTCACTCTGTCGCATGTTCACAGTATTGCAAATACATTTTTCCCTATTACAGCAGTAACCTGTAAAAGGAGCAGCACATGGAAACACGTATAATGCATATGCTTTCATGGTCTACCAACCTTAAGTGATGCTCTGTTGCCTAGTGCATGCAAGCAAACTCCAAGCGATTGCCTGGGACATTATTGATGACCCTAAAATACTTCCCAACCTCATAAAACACATTCTCTCATTTCCTGAGCTCTTGGTACAAAGATCATGAAACGAATGCAGTTTCCTTTTTAACAACATAAATTAGTGCACATACAAGTATCTTCTTAAATGAATATCTTTTTCAACACAGTACTTTTCAATCTGTGAATCAAATGGGTTTCATTTTAAAGGAAAAGCAAAACTGAAGAAAAAGTCAATGAAGTTATCTTGTCAAAATTTAAAAGCAAACAACTGAGAGTAAGTTAGTGTTTCCCTTACTCAATAAACTGTATCATTTTTCATGTATTCTCCTTAAACTCTTCTAAGGAATAAAGGGGAATGAGACAATTGGTACCTGCCCTCAATAACATAACATCACACTTGGAAAGGTTTATATATACCATAAATAGCAATCAATAAATATATTTAAGTGCAATAAAGAAAAATTAAGTAAAGTAAGATTTTAGAGAAGAGCAATGGGGAAAGGGACTATTTTATACAAAATGGTAAGGAAAGGCCTGAGGACCCGGCAAATGCGCAAGGACTTAACTAGTGGCAAAGGGAAACAGTAAGCACACGTATCTCTGAAGCAGAGGATATACTCCAGGCCAATGTGATTGGAGAAGAGGTAACATTGTAGGGTGTTGTTAGAAGAGGTGAGGGAGGAGCCAGGAGCCAGATCATACAAGGCCTGATAAACAGGATATGGATTCTGTATTTTGTCCTGAAGGTAGTAAAAAAACAAAGAGGTACTTAAAAGTAATACAACTAATTTCATTCCAAAATGTTACACAGAGTAACAGACAGACGTGTTTTGAGGCAAGAATAGAAGCAAAGGAACATCATGTAGGAAGCTGCTACAGGAGACAAAACAATGGATTACACACCAGAACAGCGTGCATTTGGGGAATCAGAAGAAATGTAGAATTCTTGGTTTAATTTGGAACTTTTTCTGCACATGATTGAGAGGGGAATGTAAAAGAAGAAGCAATGAGAACTTCAAGGTTGCTGGTTTAAGTAAACGAGGTAAATGAGGAAGGCATTTACTGAGAAAATAAAGACTAGGAGACAAGCAAATTAGAGGTCAATGAAGGTGGAAATCAAGTATCATGTTTGGGACATGCTATGTTTTGAAATAGACTTCCAATTGAAAGACGCTAAGCGGGCGACATTCAGTCAGACATATAAAATAAACATGGAGTCATCAGGCCAAGGGTATGATTTAAAACCATAGGATTGGATGAGCCTAAGTAGGGAGTACAGATACTTTTAAAAATAGAGTGAGGCAGAGACTGGCAGGACACACAAGACCTACACAGGTTGAAAGCAGACAAAATAAAAGCATTGAGAAGAACCGGACCAAAAAATCCTACCGCTAACCAAAAAGTTATTTGCAATTGATACAGGTGGGAAAGGGAAAATTAGTTTTCTCCAATGACATGTCACTGGTTACAGCAACAACATTCCAAGCCAGGCCACATGTCCAGGAGTAGCTAGCCAACACAAAATGGACTTATGCATTTAAATGATTGGTCCCCAGTTGGTGAACTGTTTGGGAAAGAGTAGGAGATGTGACGTTGTTGGAATGTTTGGCCTTGCTAGAGGAAGTGGGTATCTGGGGGCGGGCTTTGCAGTCTCAAAAGCTGATGCCAGGCCCAGCCCCACTCCTTCTGCCTGTTGCCTGTGGATCTGGAAATAAAGCCATCAGCTACTGCTCCAGTGCCATACCTGTCTGCTTCCTGCCATGATAATGGACTAACCTAGGCAAACTGTAAGTAAGCCCTCCACTAAATGTTCCTTTTATAAGACTTGCCATGGTCACTGTATCTCTTCACAGCAACAGAACAGTAACTAAGACAGATATTTATGTCTTAATGGGTTTTTTGTTTGTTTGTTTTGATTTTGTTTTGGTTTGGTTTTGTTTTTTGAAGGGAGTGGACATGAAACTGGGTGAGTAGGAAGGTAGAGAGGATCTGAGAGAAGTTGGGGGAGGGCAAAAACATGATCAAAATATATTGTGTGAAAAAAAATTAACTAAAAATATAAAGTTTGGTTAAACCAAAAGAGAACAAGTTACTTATCTAATTGTGAGTTAACATAATTGTGTTCACAGTATGCCATAGCCTGACTTAGTCCTGGCATTGTAAATATGGGTATCTATATAAAAAATTCATCAAGTTGGGTAGTAGCTCAGTGTGGATTTATCTTAGCTGGTATCAGGATTCAGCCAGGGTAGGACATTGATGTCAAAGAAAAAATGAATAAAGTGGTATAAAGAAAAGGGGTGTGTGTTTGAATCTACACAAATTCTACAGAAATGAAATAAATCCTGGGGATTAATCTGTGAAATCACCAACATGGAAGTCTCTTTGGCTTTGGTCAGTATAGAGTTACTTGTACCTTGAGTGGAGGGTGAAGCTCGGATCCTGACTTAGAGTAGCTTAACAAGGTAATAGAAGATGAAGAGGCAGAGACACAGAATGTAAATGGTGTTCACACAGTTTCCTATGAAGAATGCTATAGTTTGAAAACCAAAGCCTGGCTTCAAAATGCTCGTGTATTGAAGGCTTGGCCCCCAACTAGTGAGTGCTGCCTTGGAAGGGCCCTCACTTCATCCTGGGTTACTGCTGTACTGATGAGTTCATATAGATTGGGCAAGTAGGAGGTAGGACCTGCTTGTAGGAAGCAGCTCCCTAGGGCATGTCTCTAGAAGATGTATTTTATCCTGGCCCCTTCCTACCTCTCTCTGCCTTGCTTTGAGGTGAGCCACTTTGCTCAACCACAGTGCTCCCCATTGTAATGCTCTGTCCCACTGTGCTCAGGCCCAGAAGCAGGGGAAGACCAGTGATGAGGAAAACTATGAATCTCTAAAGAGCATGAGTCCAAACAAATCCTTCCCCTATGAAGTGGTTTTCTTAAGCACTCTACCACAGTGACAAAAAGTTACTAAAACAAAAGTGTTCACAGAAATGGGAGAGAGACCACACTAAGGAACTGTGGCTTTAAGTATAATACATTCATAGCCAAATCACAGCCAGAAGGAAATCCAGAAGAATACATCCCCAGATTACCTCCCCTTCCTCTCTGATTTCTCACTTATACTTTTACTGGCCAATCTCGAATAGAAGCAGATGAGAAGGAAAGCCACGGTGAGGATGATGACAGATGATGATCATTCATGTTTACATAAATTATAATATTTCTCCATTCCTTTTCTGCCCTCCAAAATGTCGTATGTACCCCTTCCCAATTTCCTTTAAATTCAGCCTAACTTTTTTACTGTTATTGCATGGATATATATTATATATATAATGGATATATTTCTAAATATAATCTATTTATCCTCTTTCATGTTACAAACAGAAATATCGAAACTGAGGCAATGAAAGTCTTCTGCAACAGGTTTTTCGTTCCAGATAAGATACATTTTGTCCAAATAGCTATACATTTAGAAAAAGGTATATTATTTTAAAAAGTAGATTTATACAAGGAAATAGGTATGAAGGAAGTAAACATATATATAGATAATTTACTAAGTAGAATCTGCACCTAAAATAAACAGATTTTTATTGATGATATTGTATCATTTAATGGAATCTAAGACTTACCTTTATATTTATAATTATCATCTGGTCTTGACCAAATAAAGAACTCTAAATACTTCTTTTAAAAATTTGCACAACAATTATTTCTGAAGCAAAGACTTACTTCTGAAAAACAAAATTCATTTAAAAATGATTTTTAAAAAAACCCAAGGCTTCTCTGAAAGCAATAGTAATATTGGGTATATCTCCAGGAGTTTAGTTATAATATGTCTCCATGAGATTAGAAGTTCTTTAAGTTTCTAGAGATTCATGATTAAGATAGTTTTAGGAACTAGAATACTTTCTCCATTAACTAAACCTAAATCACCTTCGGTATTTGGTGGCTCTAGTCACATTTGTTGAATTGATTTGAAAGTACAACGCTGCAAAGAGAATTTAATCTTAGTTTCACAAAGGCTTGTTATTTTAACAGTATACGAGGAAGTGGTGTAAACTAGAACCTTGAGGAATCCAGGAAATACGTTTTAAAAATTGGTATCATAATCTCTAGGTCACTGCAATGTGTAGAATTCCTCACATGTCTAATACATTTTGTGGCTCCTGACTTGAGAACTGTGGAGGAGAAATGTTTCCATGGGCTACTCTTAAGTTCGACTCATGTTAACAAACGAAGATAGAGCAATGTTAATTCTCCATCTCTTCTAGCTTTTATCGGAAACCAGAGCTAACACGGTAAGTGGAAGCTTCTCTGGGAGATACTTGTGGGATGCTTCTTTCTCTATTGCTCCTTCTTAGAGTTAATTCTTTTCAACACTCAACACAATACGAAAAGTGAAAAGAGAGTAAAGAAGTGGGAACCAGCACTGTGGTCTCCGTGCTGTGCTGAGTGGTGTCACAAACAGAACTCATACTATTCATGGGGCAATAAAACTTCAGGTTTTTTATTGTGTCTGTGTCTTAGCCACATAGTGCACAAGCCCTCAACATCTTATCAACTGAAAAAGTAACTGCTGATCCAATTTAAAAGATAGGTTTATCCAAAAATTTAGATAGTTCTTCCCAGCTAAAATATACAATTTATATAAGATGTGTGTTTTAAACAAAAGATGACAACTTTCTCCTACATCTTTCAGAATCCCCTGAGGGAGGTGACCAGGTGACCCAGTTCTGGGGAATCAAATATCTTTTAAAAAAAATGTGTTGACAAAGTGACATGATATAGGGAGTAGATACCCTGCTTTTCTAGTAATAAAAGAACAATAATTGTGGGTGTTCTTTTCCCCTTCTCATCCCTTTCTTGTCTCAAATGTGGGATCTGAAATGGCAAAAGAGCCAAAATAATGACAAAAAACACCAGAATAATTGCAGAAACATTGACTAAAACATTCTTGTAGCTTTGATTTCTTATGTAATAAAATAAAATTCTATTTACTTACGCTTCTGACTCCAAACATTTTTTAAAACTTATTTATATTGTTTTTAATCACGTGTATGGGGCAGAATGTGCACACACGAACACAGGAAGACAAGAGATATCAGATTCCCCTAAAGTTAAGAGTTACAGGCAGTTGTGAACCATGTGACATGTGTACTAGAAATCAAGCTCAGGTCCTCTGGAAGAGCAAGAAGTGCTCTTAACCTCTGAAACATCTCACCAGGCCCACTTCTGAACACTTTTTAATACAGTATAATTTGAACTTAATCAGTTGAAAAAACTCCTCATGGTTTTATCTGTTTCCTCCAAACAGTTCTTACCAGAATAGTCATTGCTTCAATGCATGTCCCCTTTAATAGACCAGGAGTTCCATGAAAACAAGATCCATATCCTTGCAAACACATCCCTAAAGCCTAACATAGTGTCTCAGGGAGCAGAGGTTGAAACACCTTTGTTTAAATAAATGAAGTTTAATGTGCTCTTCCACATCACACACCAACTGAATTAGAACCAGCCCAGGCCTTGCCTTCAAAAAGCTCCCAGTCTCCTAAGAGAAACCACACTTTTCCAAGAAGAATAGCACTGGGCAGGAAGTGCTCCACCAAAACTCTGAGCACATTCTGCAGGCACAAGAGGGGAGAGCAATTACATCTGCTCAAAAGTAAACACTAGAGAAGTGTTTAACCACGTGACAAACACTCCTTCCCCTAGGACAACTGCTTATCCTAAGATATTGTCTATATTACACCCCTTTATTATTCGATTCAAAAGAATATATACTCTGCTGACAGCCTTTAGCTGCTTTTACTATGATAATTTAGGTCATTTTAAAGGACTTATTTCTAAAAATAATCTTTAAGGATTGTCTATCTATTATATACATAAACTCCCTAAAAATAGTCAACAACCAAATGATTTGTTGGTATAATATTAATAAAATGATCATGCTGGTTATAGGAAAACCTAAGTAGGAAAAAACCTGGAGTATTCTTTCTGCCAGCTGCCACATACTGATGGTGGGGACCAGCTCCAAATTTTCTTCCACTATGTGCCGAGAAGAAATCACTAGATTCTGTCATGCTTCCAAAAAGACATTGGGTTGGACTGTCTATCTTTGTAGAGAAGTCTCATGCATCACCAAAGTAAATTATTATTGTTATTTTGTATTTCAGCTATAGCACAAATCCAAGCATCCTCCATTTAGCAGCAACAGCTTTATAAGCAGCCCAAGCACATAACTTTAGTTAAATGGTGCCATCTGGTGACATAAATCTTGCAATAATACATGAAGTCCTGAGCCAAGAATGGCATCGAAACATCTTGATAGTATTTGACCCAAAGTGTCCAACAAGAAGTATTTTGTCTTTCCAGGGATGAGACACTCAGTGAATCTCACCCAGACTGTAGCTGTTTAACAAAGGGAATTAAAACAATTGTCTGAGTCATGTTTTATGTTTCACATTCTTGATTCACTAATTTAAAGACATGGGTCCAGTGAGACTCCCAACCCAACTTACAAAGGACATTATAAAGGTTTAAAATAAAAAACATCTTCCAGTCAGACACACTTTCTCAAGCACCTCCAATTCTCATAGTATTTGTATAATTTTCAGCATTTCAAAGGCCACTGCCCAAGCAAACTCACTCATAGAAGCCTCCACTCCTCCTCTGTATCACTTACTGGAATTGTAAATACAAACTGTTTCTACAACTTTATCTAGTTCGTGTCTCCAAAGTAAGTGTAATAGAACCTGGCACAGTTTTCCAATAATGTCTTGTAAATGAATCAGTGATTAGATGAGAAAAATACCTTTCTCTCATCTCTCTTCTAGCACAGTCCTATCAGAGACAAGACGCAGAATTATATAAAGGCATCACTTCCCAGCATCACTCTACAGTTATCCCAGGCTTCTCTGAACTCCTGCAGCACTTTGGTCCAGCCCCTAGTCTAATTATCAGTTACATACTGACTTGACATTTGTGCATATGTGTTAATATTACTTTGACTTTAAGAGACAATTTCTCTCTAAGGTCCTAGATCTGGACTTCATAGCATCCATCTCCACATGTCTATGTGACTAAGTAAAACTTCATAAATATGTTGTGAAATATTACTACTCAAATTGTAATGACTGGAATATCCCTGGTTAGTGTACTTAAATGAGTATTGTAAGGAGCTATGATAGACTTTAGTATCCAAGAATTTAATAGTCACTATGTCAGCCAAAAAATACTTATTTGAGAGGCAGGCAAGATGACGTAACACTTGCCGTGGAGCCTCACAACCTGAGTTCCATCCCCAGGACCTACATGGTAGAGAGAGCCAACTCCCATAGTTATCCTCTGACTTCCACATGCTTGCCACAGTACACATGCCAGTGCATATGCACACTCACAATGTGTGTACATGCATGCACGTGCACACACACACACATACAAATAAGTGTAATGAAAAATTTAAGGCTCATGTAAGGGTTCATAATAGAGACTGTTTTGTTTCACTGGCGCATATGCAAGGATTGCCTAGTGAGTGTGACAGTTGCCCATGACGTAACAGAAGCAGCTCCATGTAATTTTGTTGCTCTCTATTCACACCAACACAAGCAGGAACTATCATTAAATATTCAAAGGGGGGGTCACTTACATATTTCAGATATACTGTTTATTTTAAAGGGAAATTGGATTCCATAATATTTGTAAATTTATGGATCCTCAAAGAACTTCAGAATGTTAAAAGTTCTTTCATCTTCTTAAAGACTAAATTAGATCTTTACAAATGTAAGAAACATCATTCTCTTGCAAGTTTATGAGTAATATTCAAACACCCTATGAGCATCCTTGAATGGTTAGAATACACAGTTTGCTTGAGAATCATCTGTAAGAGTTACTTAGACACTAATTGCTGAGCTCTAATGCCAGAGTCTGGGATTCAACAGTAGCTTTTTGAGGTGAGACACAGAGCTACACAAGTTGATGGGTGATTGGTGCTTCTGATACAAAAGTCATAGTGGTGAGAACCTGTTTTGAAAGATAACATCCAAGTTATTCTAAATTCACATCATTGTACAATGCTTTGCATTCATTGTAATCTATAAAAAATTCTTGATTTCCTTATGATCACGTGACAAAAATACACACAGTTAGTAATAGTTACAGCCTTGGTGTGCTTTAAATAGGTCTTTTTTGAAATAATATTACATTAAAATTAGTAAAATGGGGCCGGGAGTTGGTGGCGCACGCCTTTAATCCCAGCACTCGGGAGGCAGAGGCAGGCGGATCTCTGTGAGTTCGAGGCCAGCCTAGGCTACCACGTGAGCTCCAAGAAAGACGCAAAGCTACACAGAGAAACCCTGTCTCAAAAAAAAACAAAAAAAAATTTAGTAAAATGGAATGCTGCAAAGATGGCCCTCAGGTAATAGCACAAGCTACACAAGCTTAAGGACCCGAGTTCAAATCCCAAGTACCCACATAAAATTCCAGGAGTGAAAAAAAAAATTCCAGGCGTGGCTGCGTGGGCATGTAACCCCAACGTTTTAAGGGCAGAGGCAGATGCCAACATAGTTCCAAGTTCAGTGAGAGACCTTACTTAAAGAGAATAATCAGAGTTACACAGAAGAACATCCAATATTTTCCTCTGGCCTCCCCATGTGCACACACATGAACACACACCACACATAAAAACACACACATTTCAATTAAAAGAATTGGTATAATAGGAAATTATAGAGATTTTAAAACTCAAAATGTGATTTAAAAAAAACTCTCATATATTTTGATTTCTGCCCATAACACCACTATAATTTAATAATTAAATAATTGTTTATGTAATGTCTCTGTTCCCTACCACATTTTCTTCATTTGCTCACAAAACTAAACATTGTCTCATATAGTTCACTACTACATCATTTTGCAGAGAACAATGTCTAGCACATGACAAGTATTTTTAAAAATCGTTTACTATTTTGAATAAAAATTATTAAACATGTATTATTAATATAAGGGTTCACATACTATGAACTTATATTTAAACTCTGGAAAGTGCTGACAGTATGAAAACTGTAAAACTGTGATCATCCATTGAATAATTTTTTTTATGATCAGACCACAAGATGTCACCCTAAGCCTAACGTCTAGAATGTAGTTTCTAGCATTGACTTTCAATTTTTTCAAAATTTAATGTTTTTTACTATACTGAAACCATACCATTGGAGGGTATATCAGTAATTACATTTATAATTTAAACATGCTTGAAGTGTTTTCAAGACTGAGTTTCATAAATTCCCCTTTGTAGATGTTTAACCATAGTAACCAGCATACACAAGCAAAGAAAGCGTCTTCCAAATACACTATGCTTCCGAATGCCAGGTATAGGTTACTGTGCTTCTCACCAGCACTGCGTATAAATAAGTAGATAAACAAATAATTGAGTGGGGGTGTTTTGTGGAAAATAATTGCTTATCTTTTACTACTTATTTTCTCAAAATATTAAGAAGACTATTTTTTCCCAAAATATTGAGAAGAATATAAGAAGAATATCTGAATTATATACATAAATGCAAGTGATGTATGTATCATATATAAATACATCATGTGCTTGCTTTATGTGTTAATGAATGATCATTGCTAACTTTCAAAGTACTTTATTCCACTCTATTGACAAATGAGAAATCAAAGTAAATAGCAAAGGAACTGGGGAAGTAAGAAAGAAAGGCCATCAAACAGTTCACCATGCTCCAGGCTTGTCCTGCTATTTGCCACAAATACAGTCTATCTTATCATTTCATTTTATATTCTTTTAATTTGTTTACTTTGTTTACTTTGTTAATGTATATTGCCTTTATGATCAGATAAAATTCTTGTTTAAAAATTAGAAAAGCATTCCTGCTGCCTTGGAGAGATACTTTAAAGCAAATGATGGACTACAAAAAAATATTTATTTCTAGACTGATGTTCTTCATGTGTTCAAAAACGGTTTGATTTCCTGGTCACGTGTAAATATTGCAGCACAGTCCTCAGGAATAGTGTTTCATTTCATTATCCATTTGTGTTGGCTTTTTTGGCATTATGAGTCTTGTTTATGAAGTTAGATAGGATTCATCCAAGGTACTATTTCAATGCACTGGCTATCTGAATATTAGACCAATGGGTAAAGCACATCTTTCATTATTTGTAACAAAATGGGTGCAGGGTGAGAAGAGAAGTCAAGTTACAGACAATAAACCTATGTTTTATTTATCAACGACAGCCTATCCATGTTTTTATAAAGATCTGAATCTTCTTCAGGATGCACAGGGAGATCTTAAGGAAAACGCCCAGTGAAACAATCCTTAATGATAAGTTAATGATCAATACTTTGCTTCCACATACAATTTAGCAGAAAATTGTGTACTGCTGTATAGTGCTTCTTTGTATTTGGGTTTAACCCCAACTGACATGAAAGGGCCAGCCGAAGTACCATGGTATGCAGATTATTACATAACAGCTTTTTTACAGATTTATTAGAGAAATTCAAGCCACACTATAGGCTCTCAGCCAAGATATTTATCGTTCACTTAAAATAATGGAAAAATGCAGTTGTTAGCCTCACTCCTTGGCCTTCTTGTCCTCTAGGTAACAGTACTATCAAATGATTGCATTTTCAAAGCATTTCGACTTATCTAAATCATCGGACAGTATTATGCCTAAATCAGTTCTCAGAAGCCCAAGCTCCCCAAAGACAGCCAGTCTCAACTAAACACAATCATAAACCAATTGAGATGCGCTGCCATTTAGTTAATGGCCTTTGTGAGTCATCAACTAAATGATACTATTAATACTTAATTCAGAAATGTGTGGTTTAAAATGTTCTGTAAAATACTCTTCTCTAATGGCTAGGTTTATTTAAATTCTGTAAGGCTCCATTTAGAGTTGCTTTTATTTAATGCTAGCTGAGATGATTATATTTGTTTGTGTCATTAATCCATGCCAGTCACAAGAGATGAAAGGAATTATTTTTCTCACAGGTAAGATAATTTTATAGAGCTTTTTACTTCCATTTACATTCAATAAATTTATTTTCAACTCTTTAAAACTTAATACTATCTTTTAAATTATACTGAGACTATAATCTTGGGGTTTACCAGTTGGTATATTCATAGCTTGAAATAAAAAACATATTAATAAGTAAAAAAGAAAATATTTTAACATTAAGCTTCATAGATTCCTGTAGTTAGATTTTTCTTCCAATACATAGTAGCATTTCAATGTGATGAAAAGGTCTAGTTGACTCACTTATTTCTTTTAAAATGTATTATGTTGTTGCTTAGCACACACAAGTGCTGAGCTCAGTTCCTGATGCTACAAATAAATAATCAGAAAAAAAAGTCTCCTGTGTCAAATGAAGTCGTTTTAATGTTCAATTTGTTGTTTTTCTTGAAGGAAATATTGATTTATTGATTGATTTTCCTCTTTTCTTTTTTTCTTAAAACACCTTGAAAAGATCAATATAAATCTATATGAATAAATGAAAAAGATAGGCTGGGCGGTAGTGGCACATGCCTTTAATCTCAGCACTCAGGAGGCAGAGGCAGGCGGATCTCTGTGAGTTCAAGGCCAGCCTGGTCTACAGAGTGAGTTCCAGAAAAGGCTCCAAAGCTACACAAAGAAACCCTACACAAAAAAAAAATGTGAAAGATAGATGTATAAGGACATCTATCGATAAAACACATCCTTGATTTTCTTCAATATCATTAAAGAGGAGGCTAAGATTATCTAATTATATTCATGATAGATTGAAAAGCATTGAGTTTACATCAATAAACTTTTCAATTCTTGATCTAAATTTTCCTAAAAGAAGCAAAAGAGATGAAGGATTTCCCTTTAACTTTGTTCCGAGAAGGACAGCGAAGCTGTGAGAACAACTCCACACTATTTGTTCTCAACTATGGTACCTATCCCGAACTCTGCAGCACACTCAGCTTCTCACCTGGGTACCTTTCTCTTCCCATACAAAATATCCTTTCAATATTGATACTTTTCAATAATCTATCCTTTATTTATATTTTACAATTGGTTTTCTAAGTGAAAATAAGAGGGGGG